>JAMKCH010032193.1:0-16878 GCA_023653785.1 Ophioderma brevispina | reverse complement strand
CCCGTCTTCATATACCATTTCCCTCTCTCTTTTTTTTCCTTTTCCAATTTTAAGAAATGACAAGAATGCCTGGGTAGACAGAGGTGGGAGCAAAAAGGGACAAATTTCAAGTGTGTCGTTCTGAACTGGGTAACATCAATAAAGGAGATGTGTGTAATATGTCTGGTGGAGTAGTCTTGTGTGTTACCCTGCAGGGTGGGTGAGGGGTGGGGGTGACACTGGAGCCGAAAAAAAATGTTAACGAGATCACCGTGCCTCATACAAGATCCTGATTTGCTGCTTGGCTTTTGAAAGAACGATCCATGACTTCAACATTCATTTTGGTTTGAAGTTTTGGGTGCAATCAGTAACTATTTTGGGCCAAAATTGTCTTATCTTCTACCCTTTTCTCTCTCATTTTCCGATGGCAGCATGTTAAATTTTTGAGAGCCCCTCACATCCACTTATTCCCAAGATATAACACAAAAATCCATTTTATGGTTAACCACACTTTAGCCAGTATTGAATCGGGTTTTGCAATATAGCATTATTGCTTCTACCCTCACATCTGCAAGTGTGATGGAGCGTAAGTGCAAGTTCCAGGCTCTCTCATACGTAGAAAACACATTAGACATAAATCGGAAACAAGCACTTTTAAATTTTGGTGTCTCCAAATACTGAGTCATAAGATTATTTTTGTTTCTTGAAGAACTAGCTACTTTATAGAAATTTTTCAAAGATTTTGAGAAGTGATTGAAAAGGAGATAACATATTCCATTATTATTGCTTTTGAGCTTGTGGGTTAAAATGAAAGATGGGTGTTGGAAAGCAAATGGTATAGCCACCTGTAAAGACAAGCTTGCCGGCAATTTCCGGGATTTGAGAAATTGAGTCCATAATTACTAAAAACCAACTCTGATTCGACTGGTTGGTAATACATATCAGAAAAAGTTTGTATGCTGATGTTGGGTGTATGTAAATATGCCTTTATTTTAACATGTTTTTCTGTAACCATCTAACCCATAACCTCACATGGAAGAAATTCTCACAGTCACAAAAACCCAATGGTTTGAAACTCCAGAGGTGAACATTAAAATCGAATTATTTTACCTTTCACTCTAAGTTTTGTCCACACGATGGGCCGAAACTTTGAAGTCATCCCCCTGACCATTCTCCTCCCACTTCTCTCATATCAAGCCGCGTGTAACTGTAAGTCACATACCGGAAGCCGTGCATTTCGCACATGGAATATTCAATCGTAGGAATTTTCAACAAAGATGACCTTTCGAGGTCCCCTCGCTGCGCTCCAAAACCCCTCCAGAGTTGTTATCTGAGTTTTGAGCTTCCTCACCCCAAGTTTTTTAGGGGGATCAAACCCTGCCAGACCCTCGATAACACTCCGGTGTTTAAAACTCTCTGAATGCATCCACCAAACAGCCAAAAACCCCAATCAACACTCCGGAGTTTTGAAACTCAAGACTTCAGCCTTTGTGTGGGACCATGACGAATTGTGAGTTTGCTTTGCCCTTGTTTTTTAAGAGGAAAACAAACAAAACACGTTGGGTTTTTTCCTGTTAACTCCCAACAACCATGGTTTCAAGGATTAGTTTCACTGGAAACTAATTGGTGAGTTTTTATTAGCAAGGATTGTTTTATTATTAGACAATGCATAACAATCTTCCTTCAGCCTTTCAGCCCAAGGATAGTTAATCAGGGGTGGGGGGGTTCCATGGACCCCCAAATTTTGCGCCAACTTTTTGTAATTAGTCCTGACCTTTAAATGCGCTCTTTTCCAGTCCAACAAATTTAAATCCGGCCAAAGCCGTTAAGAGGTTAATTAGTGGGGGTCCCATGGACCCACAAAATTTTCCTTTTCAAAAAATATATAATTTTTAATTATCAAAGAACCAAAGCAAATTGTTTTGCTGATATCTGTTCACACATACCTGGAGTAAACATTATTAGTACATTAAAATAATTCCACAACCTATTCAAACTGTCTCTGCCAATCCTAAAAAAACAACGTGTCGTTGGGAGGTTGCTATTAAACCGTTTACTGGTACAAATTCTATGGAAAATATGTGTATTTTAACACCTGTAAAAATACAGGATCACTAAACTGCAGGTTTTGTGTTAAATATTTTAGATTTTGGTCGTCTAGAATAGAATCAACATAAATAAGTTTTTTGCAAAAGTTAATGGATGTAAGTGCAATGTCATTTGAAAATTTTGTCTTTTTTGTCCATTTTTGGCATGTTTTGAAACAATGTTTTGCCCTTGGAGTTAGATGACACAAGTTAGCCATATGTCCAGTGGCGTGCCATATTTTCATTTTGGGGGGGGGATTTTTTTTGGGGGAAAAAAGTGAAATATGGAACAAAGTGAAATTATGGGGAGGGGGCAAAATATCACCAATTTAGAGATTTTAGAGATGTTAAACCAAATTTGGTGATTTTTGGCTGCAAATCACGCTTTTTTCTTCAGTCGAGGTGTGGGGAGGGGGGCAAGAAAGAATTTTTGGTCACCCCCACTGTTGTGTACATGTGCATGGGTTAATGTGGTGTCTGTGTATGAAGTCTAGATGTGGGGGATGGGAACTGAACTGAAATCTTGTGAAAGAAATGTCACTTCCTTAATTGCAAAGGGAACACTTCTCTCATAGAAAGGGTTACCTGTTTTTTTTCCCTAAGCTAGAAGAGAAAGGTATACATTCCCTAGTAAATCAATAGCAACTAGATGCTTCCTGTGACAGCTATAGCGAACAATCTGACAGCTTGACACCTCTTGGCCTACTGCCACAATTTAGCTCCAAATGTTTATTGGTTTCAAAATTTTATGCCTATTTATTGGGCAAAAACATATTAATCTTAATAGCTGCCCATAAAATTGATTGTAGTACAACACAATGCTGTGGCAACCAATTCTAGCTGAAGAATTAAAGAGACCCTGACACATTTAAAACATAGTGCGCCCTCAAGTTTATTTCAAATCGATATTTTTGCATGGGGTTGTAAAAGCGTTTATATACAAAATGCCCTCACCCGAAATTATTAAGACCAAATCAGCTTCCTTATGGGTAACAGAACGATGTTATAATTTAACGTCGCCAGCAACGTTATTTCAGCGACGAGAAAATGGCGTTTAACACAAGAACACACCGCATGCCGTATGCAGGTTTCCCACCAATACTATGGCACCGTAAGAATGTGACCGGTCTATAACCTTTGTAATTTTAATATCGGAGTACGAGTCCAAAATATCATGTAATATAACACATTGTTGATTATGTTATGAAAACTTAAAGTTGGCCTCCAAATTACCTGGATTCTTTATCCTCATAAGCAGGTCCTTATCTGCTTTGGGGTATGTTATTTTTATGTGTAAATATATCGCTGTTCTTCCAATGGCCTAACTAGCATTTGAGGAGAAATTGAAGAAATTTTCATATTTTGTGAAAATGTGCCAGTCGCTTTAGTTCTGTCTTACATTTATCTCGTCATCTATTTGCCTAAAAATTGCTAAGGCTGGCAAATAATATAGTCTCTTCAAACAAATGGCAGCTCACAATTTTCCACAGAATCTCAAGTGCCATACCCAAGGCAAGTGATGGCTTACATGTCTTAGACATATCTCGGCTTTTACAGCATCAATTTTAATTTTACTTTTTTTCCTTTTCCCATTTTAAGAAATGACACAAATGCTGCTGAACAGAGGGGAAGCAAAAAGGGAACAATTTCAACGGGGTCGTTCTGAACGGGGTAAACTTCAATGAAGGAGATGTGTGTAAGATGTCTGTGAGTAGTCTTGTGTTAGCCTAGGGGGGTGAGCCTGGGGGTTACGACTGAGCCGAAAAAAATGTTACGAGATCACCCGTGGCCACATACAAGACTCCCTGATTTGCTGCTTGGCTTTTGAAACAACGATCCATGACTTCAACAATCATTTTGGTTGAAGTTTTGGTGAAAATCAGTACTACAGTGTGAGTCAATAAAAAACCCTACATTCAGGAAATATTTTTTCTTCAAAGGTTAAATGTTATTTTTGCTTCAATGTGTGCTTTGGTTGTTTACAGAGATAAACAGGCTATCAGAAGATTTTTAATTGGTGTCTTTCGGACTTTGGGTTCAGAAACTATGTCAATTTTGTTTTTTTTTTTTTTTTTTTTATGTTAACGAGATCACCGTGCCACATACAAGATCCTGATTTGCTGCTTGGCTTTTGAAAGAACGATCCATGACTTCAACATTCATTTTGGTTGAAGTTTGGGTGCAAATCAGTACTATTTTGGCACAAAATTGTCTTATCTACCTTTTCTCTCTCAATTCCGATGCAGCATGTTAAATTTGAGCCCTCAAATCCACTTCATTCCCAAGATATAAACAAAAAAAATGCCATTTTAATGGTTAACCAGCAATATTAGCACAGTATTGAATAGGGTTTTGCAATATGCATTATTGCTTCTACCCTCAAAGCTGCAAGTGTGATGGAGCGTAAGTGCAAGTTCCAGGCTCTCTCATCAAGTAGAAAACACATTAGACATAAATCGGAACAAGCACTTTTAAGAATTGTGTCTCCAAATTACTGAAGTCATAAGATTATTTTGGTTTCTTGAAGACCTATGCTACTTTCTAGAAAATTTTCAAAGATTTTGAGAAGTGGATTGAAAAGGAGATAACATATTATATTCCATTATTGCTTTGAGCTTGTGGGTTAAATGCAAAAATGGGTGTTGGAAAGCAAAATGTTAGCCACATGTAAGAGACAAGCTTGCGGCAATTCCGGGATTTGAGAAATTGAGTCCATATTACATAAAACAAACTCTTGATTCTGACTGGTTGGTATAACATAGCAGAAAGTTGTATCTGATGTTGGGTGTATTAACAATATGCCTTATTTTAACATGTTTTTCTGTAACCATCTAACCCATAAACCTCACATGGAAAAATGATGCAACTTTCAAGGAAATCCAAGCACAGAGTCATAGTCAAAGTACCACTCCACGCCACAAATAGACCGTATTCAATAGCCAGCCATGTTGGTGGACAAGATAGATGCATTCCAGTACTACAATACATTCACCTGTCAATGATCCCCGTGCAATCGCTAAACATGGATCGATTGACAGGTGAATGCATTGTAGTCCTGGAATGTATGCATCTTGTCCACCAACATGTCTGGTGACTGACATCATATTGAATACGGTCTATATGACAGAAGAATCTTTTCCATTTTTTTTTATTTTCCTGGTTATGAGCAAAAATCAAACAAGAATGATGTAGTATGTAATGAATATATGGTACAACAGTTAGATCAGCTGTGTAATTATGCAAATGAGATAATAAAATATTAATATGCATGAAACGTAATACAAACTATACGACACCAGTGCTCATAAGCTAACAACGTGTGAAGTGGAAGTAACCTTGCATAAATGAATTCCAGAGGATTAATGAGAAATGGCTTATATATTATGCAAATGAACTAATTGTAATAATTCATATGCATGACATCCACCAAAAAATATAAATTACCACTACTCATGGGCTTTTATTTTGCTCATATTATGCAAATGAGTTAAAGGTGGGTGTTCCGATTTATGTGTATCTTGTTCTCCACTTGATATGAGAGCCTGGCACCTGCATACACTTACCATCAAGTATCGTGGGAAACGAACTTGCGGTTTTGAAAATAGAAGCGCTAAGGCACATTTCAAGCCCCTATTCACTACTGTGCTAAGATTGAGGGTTAACCACTAAAACGACATTTTTTGTTGTTTATATCTTTGCAAAGAAGTGGCTTTGTGGAGCTGAAATTTCAGGACGATATGAAAAATACGGCCTCATCGAGTATCAAATTTAAACTACTCTCCGGTTAATCGGGGTCCCAGATGCGATCGAAACAAGCGCCTTTACTTATAATTAAAGGACCATGGCCCGATCGTAAATACCCTCAATCCCCAGAACCCCAGATTTTACCGGAAGTGGTCAACATTTTGGTATCCAAGAAGCTACTAAATTCTTTCTCATTTTACCCGTGATCTTTAGAGCCAAAGAAGATTTTGGTTTGGAATTATGCAAAAAATGTACCCCATTTTGGTTTTGACCAATATTAAGTTTTACACATGCTTATGGGACTTATCAAAATAGGTTTTTATGCTCTCACATCAAACCGATTGAAATATCGGCGCGAAACTTTACAGATGGGGTTTTGGGGCGAAGGCCAATCTTATCAAATGAAAACTCCCATAATTCCCTTAAATCTGCCATCCCCCTATTAATATTATATGCATGCTATCCCCACAAATAAAAGCACCAACTTATTCATGGGCTATTATTTGGCTCATATCATGCAAATGATGCCTGCCCTGGTGGCAGTTTTGGGGGCTAGCCCCAGAAGCTGAGAGAAAACTATTAAATGTTTTTTTAGCCATTCTGGCAGCACTTATTTTTCACATTTGTTGGTTTTGTAAGCATTCTTCTACCTGGGTGACCTCTGTAAAAATTATACTTTCAACAGAAAGCAACCCTTTTCCTATCCAATTTTCATCAATAAAAAGGACTGTTCATTATACCAAAACAGCTAAATGATACCTTTTCCATCCCTTTTCCATTAAAGACAGTGATTTAGCAAAAGAGTCAATATATTTGAATTTGGCAGGAATAGCTTGAAACCGGGCTTGAAAGTGAGGAAAAGCATGTAACTTCCATACATTAGCTTTCCAACTGGAATTGACATGAAAATGAAGAAACAGCTGTGTTCAAAGATGACTCTCCATTGAATTAGGTGTTGCAGTAATTGTCCGGGTCCGACACAATAGACCTAAAATATCCAGATTTTGTCCTTATTAGGTTTCTTCGGGTCCTGGGATGTTAGGACCCTTGTGTTACAGCATCACAAATCTGAATTTTTTAATTTTTTTTTTATTTTCTGAATTTAGCAAATCAATGATAGTGCCTTTAAGAACCCCCCCCCCCCGGCCATAAGAGACTAATAAGTAATAGCAATCTCAACCTCTATCCACTCCATTTAGCGTTGTACCCTAACTCCTTGGTCATCTTTCAATTTGGCTACAGACTCTCTAGCCCTCACTCTCTCCTGACCAATCTTTTCCACTAATTTGATGCTAATTTGTTGAGCTCCCCCACAGAATGTACGTGCCTGTAGTAAAAAAAAACAAAAAAAAAGGAGAAAATTTACTATATTGAAGCAGGCGGCTGACTCAGAGATTTCCCGGTGAGGGCGCCCTCCATTTCCAAGCAAATGTGTTTTTTGCATATACATAATGCTTGTTTGTCCATATAATAATCACTGTGTGAAATAAATTAAGCTCAATTGACGTCCTTCATATAGAAAATCCCAACTTTGTTTTAAAATTCCGGATCCGAAATTTGTATAACACCGTATTCTATGGTAATGTTATACTGTACATAAAGTGTACTGCTGAAAACGAAAATCCGATTATCTCTACTTTTGGAATTGAGCCATTTTAGGTGAGTATCTAAATTACTCACACACAAAAAAAAATATATTTCAAAATCTTGAGTCAGCCTTTAAATGACAGCTCACACAAATTCCCTGCAAGATTTCCTTGTGGCACCTTCCTTCAAAACTTCTACCTGTAACTTTTTTTTAATTTTTTGGCCTTTAATGTTAGGGTTTGTTAGTGTTAGACCATAATAAAACTAAGTTTCTCCCTAGAATTTTAAGGGGGTCATATGGAACTCTTTCCCAAATTCCTTATTAATCAGCAAAGTCAATTTGTATCGATATCATCTCTTCTTCTTCTTGCGTATGAGCACAGCTAAATTTGTTGTTAGCGTGGACACTCGCCCCCGAGGGAGAAAGGGAGCGATAGATGAGGAGTAATATTGTAAGTAGGATTTGCAAAAGGGACTACTGTGTTTGTTGGGGTTATAAATCTATTCCACCGCGGACAAAAGGTAGGCACTCATTGAGAAATGTTGATCCCCCATTCTGTGATGGAGAGCCCCTTGCAGCTGGCGATGGCCGCAGCCCCCATCGTGCATATTGCTGTTGAAGCTACTGACTCCTGTGCAATCTGGTTTAGGTGACCCATTCCTTGCGTGGAGGATTGCTGCCAGGGTGTAGTTCTTCTTAGTGTGATAGGATTGGTCTGTCTTTAGTATCAGCCGGCAGCTTTTTCCATGTCTGTAAGATTTGAATGGGGAACTGAGAGTTTTAGCAGCTGTGTCGGCAGAAAGGTCGGCGAGAAGGCAGTTCTCTTCTACCGATTGGTGTGATTATTTGACGGTGGTTATGCAGCAGGTGCTTGTTGTCCCACTGGGCCTTTTTCACTAGTTGTCCTGTGTGGTGTTCTCTCCGAAGTGCCGCAGGTGCACTGGACACCAGAAGCATGGGTAGGAATTCAGATGGGTAGGGACGGGAGGCATCCAGTGATTGTTCTCAAGTCTCGTTGAGTAGTGTCCAGCTTCTTTGTGTGAGAGCTGTGCACCATTCTGGGGCGGCGTATTCAGCAGTGCTGTAGACCAAGCCAAGTCATTGTTCGTAGGGTCTTTGGGCTGGCACCCCCCGGAAGCCCAGCAGTTCGGCACAGGAGGTTATTCCTTCAAGATACCTTTGCGCATGGGACTCGAGGTGCTGCCGGGATGTAAGCTGCCGGTCACGCTTGACTCCATTAGGTTGTTTTAGGATTGTATGGCAGAGGCCGCGCCATTGTAGGTTGATTTGAAGCTGACGATGGGGCCTCTTTGGTGGTGAGGTGGAAGGCAGTATCGGTGGTCTTGGCTTCGGTCAGCTTCAGTCTCCACAATCTCAAAATTAATATTTTTTGGCAATGGTTGCATTAAAGGGATTAGAAGCGGTTTGCGAGAGAATCAAACTGGGGAATCATTTGTTTTAACTATTAATTCTGGATATGTGTTACAATTCCATTCTGCTTTGATGTATAAAACAAACCACCAAATAAGGAAAAAAATGAAGTATTTGCGGAATTTGTCATACCTTCGCCGCTGCAAATAACTGTAAAAGTGAAATTTTCGCGCTACATTAATTTTTCGCGCTTTTCGCGCTTGGTACTGAGCTAGCGCCGAAATTAAAAACACAACCGAAATGTTTAGTTTGTGTGTATGATTGATGGAGAGATAGCTGAAAAGAGCGAATTGAAAAACAAGCAAAAATGTTAAATCGCTGAACGCGAAAAATATACACACGCGAAAATTATCACTTTGACAGTATACATACAGTGATGAGTCCTCATATATCTACAATAAACCTGATTGGTTTACACTAACACGAATAACAAAGATCGATAATGTTTCTCATGAGGTCAAACTGTATTGATCATGGTGCATAATATCATGCTTAAAATTGGGGATATTCACAGGGGAAATCTCAAGTCGGAATTTTGATACGCACGTAAAGAAAATTAAAGGAATCAATATAAAAGTACTGCCTTGTTTTAATACACAGATTTTCAAACCAACCACTGCCGTTAGTGTAATTGCATAGTCCATGCCAGTAACAAAAATAAAAAAATATGAATTTTGATATTTTTTCGATGTTTTGGTTTAGCAAATCGCTGCTAATCCCTTTAGTGCAGATTTGAGACACCATCACTGTAACTCTATTTGCAAGAGATGGTTTGACAACTTCCTTCAAATACTTTATTTTTTCACTATTTGGTAATTTTTTAATTTGCCCTCTTGGATTTTTTTAAAGCATTTTGAGGGCAAGCCTGAAAGTTAGATGGAGGATAATTCATGCCAATTCAGATCTTTTTTGACCTTTTGTCCCGGTGGGCAGTACATTTTTTACTGCTATTGGTAAGCTGTTTGCACTGACTGGAAACTTGTCCCCCTAGAATTAGGTTGCCTATATGCCTATTTTTGAGAATCTACATGTGTATAATGCATTAAAGGTGCAACGAAAGATTTCAAGTATCCTGAAAAAATGTGAAAATTCTGATACTGGTGTAAAGCTTTATATCAAAAATATCCCCATCTGTAAGGATTAAGGTGAAGACTAAGCTGAAGATTGTGAAATTTCTAATTTCGTTTAGGAGCAAATACGAAATTCAGCCTGTTTTCTATTGAAATAAAAGCATATATACAAATGACTGTTTGTTTTCATTTTAGTCATTTCTGTAGCCAAAAAAAGGTAGGGAATCTATTGAACATTTGAGCATCTAATCTATATGAAATCACTACATATCACAGAAAATATGGATGACTTGAATCACTTGTTGCACCTTTAAGTCATTGTTGTTTTGCATTCAGGAGTGTTCCCAGACCATTTATAATTGGGGGGAGCTGGGGGAGGAGCTGGGGTGGGGGAGAGTACCAGCAAACCGTCCATTTGCCAACACAATTTAAACAATTTTTCTGGCTTGCTGTATATATTGCTCACTGGGTCAATATGGGTATATCCAAGGGAAAATTTTTGAAATTGTGCCGACAAATGGACCGTTTTGCCGGCAACACTAATCTGAGGAGGAGGGAGACCAATATCATAACAATTGTTCAGTTGTATACTTAATAATATTGAGTTGTACTGCATATAAGCAATCAGAATATCTTCTGACAAATTTATTTTATTTCATTAAAATATTATTCCACCTACATTTAATTTACATACATTAATACCAATTTTATCAACAAGTCATTTTGTTTGACCCCATGCAAGTTGTCTCTTTTATTTTAGAACAATTTGAAAAGTGGCGGTGACACAATTTCGACAACCGATATTAAGTATGGACAGTGCAAAAGTTATTGCCTCTGTAAAAATTAATAAAATTCATTGTGGGAATCTTGCCATGCAGACCTACAAGGATCATGATTTGAATGTTATAGCACCCTTTATGTATCCATTCTCCATAGAAATATGTGTAAATCTAGATTTTAAAAAAAAAATCACAATTACCTGAAGTGAAATTTTGTAAAATTTACACAGTACACAGATTGTAGCTTGTGGACTATTTAATTCAAATCAGTTTAAGGCTCTGACACTTTAAATATATCACAGCTGTTTGACCCCATACAAATTTTCTCTTTTTATTTTTTAGAACAATTTAAAGCAGTTGCAACACAATTTTGACAACTGATATAAGTAGGGACTTGCAAGAGCTATTATCTCTGTAAAAATCAGAAACTTCTATTATGGGAATCTTGCCATATAGGCCTACAAAGATTATGATTTGAATATTATAGCGCCCATTCTCCATAGAAAGATGTGTAAAACTAGATTTCTATGAAAAATCGCACTTGCCCCCAATGAAATTTCATAAAATCTACACAAGATGTAGTCAGTGGATTAAATAATCCAAATCAGTTTTCAAAACTGTGTCACCATTGATATTTTGGTTTTATTCTGGTTTTGTCATAATAAATGAGACTTTAAAACAGCTGTGGTTTTTGTTCACTTCAAATACACCAATTGCCAGACCTTTTGTGGAACCTATTTGACTGATTTCACGATTGCTCCTATTGTTACTTCCATATTCAACTGATTCAAATCTTGAGTTATATACCATCATCATAAAATAGCACCAAACGGTGCTATTTTTGGTTTTATTCGGGTTTTGTCATAATAAATGAGACTTTAAAATAGCTGTGGTTTTTGTTCACTTCCATACACCAATTGCCAGACCTTTTGTTGAACCTATTTGACTGATTTCACGATTGCCTCCTATTGTTTTCTTCGCATATTCAACTGATACAAATCGTATATACCTCACATAAAATGCACCAACGTCCGTGTCTATTAATTATCCAAGCAACAACACGACATGGTGGAAGACACATAACGCTCAGGCAGATAATGAAAGGGTTTTTCAAGGCAATATACATCTGATAAAGTTCCACTATTCAGGATCGCTGCTGGAGTGCTCGTCAAGCTCATGATTGGCACTGTGCTTAAAAGCAAAACTTAGAAGCTGTGTAAGTGAGAGATTTAAGAGACCACACAGAGAATGCGAGAATTATCACGGGAGCTACGACATTTGTAACCATCTCAATACAAAAAGTTTAGAGCTGAACTTATAGATAGACTGACGGAGGCCCCTGAAACGTGATTCTTAAGTGCAGTAAAACAAGATAAAGTTTGTACAGGGTGCATTTTTTAAATTGATCCCACATCTTTGAAAGTATACTATGTTATGTGTCTAACCACAAGGATTCAGGAAAGGTATAGTCTGTACTAATCTACAAACCTAATTTTAAGTCTTTTGCTAAAACAAAAAATCATAAAAGGGCAATTTCAGTATACACAGGGGTCAATTGTAAAGTTGCTCCGATTTAGATCAAAACTGTGCAAATTATTGAGGGAGTTCATAGGATTAAAATACGGAATAGTTTTGACTGTCTAACATACTTAGTTAACGTTGTAGGGGGCACAGAGGTCCAAACGCCTTTGCATTCATGGGGCTTGAACCTTGTGTTCCCCCTACTTTCTTAAGCAAAGCATTTGAGACTCTCCAAACTATTCCTTATTTTGTATCCATGAGCTCACCAATAATTTGCACCATTTTTTATCCAAATCGAGCAACTTAAAAATTTGACCCCTGTACAACCTGTAAAGTTAACCCTTTTATTGCTTTTGCTGTTTTTATTCTATATCTTCTTAAACCTTATGTTGTTAGATGTACAAACTATACCTTTCCAGAGATCCTTTGTGGCTAGACAAATAATATAGTATACTTTTCAGCACGATTGGATCAATATAAAAATTTGACCCCTGTACAAACTTTGTCTTGACCCCTCTCCTTAAAGCACCATTTGTGGCACTTAGAATTATGTTTCAGGGGTCCCTGTCAGGATGTCTGTCATATTTAATCACTCAAACCTTTTGTCCTTGAGATGTGTTACAATGTTGCTAGCTCCGGGGCTAATGGGGAGTGAAGATAGTGAGGGGATGGAGCTGGAGAATAGGCCCGTTCCCTCAACTCAACATAAAAATGGTAACCATGAGAGTTCTAAATTTCGCAGAAAAGGGGTATATTTTTTGCTCTCATCGCGACGCGAATCACGAAAAAAGGGGGTATTCTGAGCCTCCGAAAATTTTAAAAAAGGGGTATTGCACAGAATTGTCTCATTGTCGATCCAACACAAGCAGAAGGCAGCCTTGGCCTTAGCAACGGCGCGCTGTCTGGTTTTCCCGTTAGTTGTCATTGGTGTAACTCAAATATAAGCATAGAGTGTCAAAGCTGTGGTGCACGTACTCCTGTTGACACAAAGTAATGTTGATATTGTATGTTTTGGCAATATGTGAACTTATAAAGACCAGCCCTTAAAAGGGGGTCTGAAAATACTTGTCACTGAAAACCTTGAAATAGGGGGGTATTGTTAACCTATTTTTGTCATCCTTTGCAAAAAAAGGGGGGGGGTAAAATCAAAAACATTATTTGAAAAGGGTGTTGAAAATGAAGAAGTCGCATGGTTACCACCGGGAATATATGATAAATGACTTCTGGCAAAAGAGGGGCCTACAATCTAACCAAAATGTGGGGTTTTTTTTGAACAACGGACTGCTCTTTTTGCCCCCGATTATTTGCCGTATTTTCTGCTTAACAAAATATACAGGAAATCATGTCAACTTGGGTTTGGAGGCTTGAAGCATTCTCTATCCATGCACCCCCCCTATCCCCACCAATCATGTTGGGTTTAAATCTTGTAGTGTGGACAGAACAAAATTTCAGGATTCAACATTGTCCATGGGGGAGAGGGGGGCATTTTTTGAAAGTAGGCATATAAAGTTTCACCACTTTTGGGCTAAGATTGTAGTTTGGGTTACCGAATTTCATTTCACACTTTGGAATTGCGCATTTAAAGCGGCACTGGCCATTTTCACAAAATATTAAATTTCTTCTATTGCGCTCTCAAAATGAATAGTCCTAGCCTTGGAAGGACATAGAAAACATTTTACACACAAATACATACTCAAAACTATAGGGGCAAAAACTTAATAAGAGGTTAAAAAGACATCCAGGTAATTTGTAGGTTAACCTTTTAAGTTTTCCATAACTTTAATCAACAAATGAATATCATAAGACTCATATACTCATGATATTAAGCGAAATGCCAGGCTATATAATTTCCACTTCAACATATTATAAATACATTTTTGTTTCAAATGAATGTCTTACAGTCAGAAAAGAATGACACTATATTATTGATATAAAGTAAACTTTTTTAATATCTTCCGTATGATTGCACCATTTTGATCGGCCACGAGAAAAATTGAATTGTTGAGTAATAGTACATGTGTTGTGCCTTGAAATAAGTAGCCAATGAAAGACAGTGAGTGCCATAACCAAACCTTTTCAGCTATATTCTGGTGCAAGAATCCTCCCCAGTTTTTAATCGATTGTTACTACTTCTCGTAATTTACTCTACTGCTTTTCTACTGGGACCACCCTATATATCCGATTTTCTGAGCGGAGTACCCTAGACATTCTTTAGACACCGGTTTTTATCTATTGACTTACAAAGTCATACAACGTCAACATTGCCGAGCAATGTCAACCCAATGCCGAACAATTGCGACCGTCATGGGCAACATTTATTCGTTAATTCTGCTAATAATAAGCAATTAATATTGCAGTAGATATTAGTTCTTTCAGACCGCAAAGACCTCTTTTAAAAAAACGTACTTAAATGAAAAATTAGCCTGTTAGTACACTTTAAAACCACAAAGGTCACGGACCAGTCAAACCGTTGCATGCCGGGGTAAACAAGCATATGGCGTGCGTTTTCCTCTTTTTCTTGTGTTAAACGCCATAGCCGTCGTCTGGTGAATTAGTTCACCCGGGGACATTATTATCGTTCTGTTTACCCAAAGGACGCTGATTTGGTCGTAGTCATTTCAGATGAGGGCTAACATTAAAGTTTACAACCATGCAAAATATCGATTTTGACAATCTTGAGAGGGCACTATTTTCAAATGTGGCAGTGTCTCTTTAAGGTGAAATTTTATCTTTAGTTCTAGTACGTACATTAATTTGGGCAAAACTACTAGAGTAGTATTCTATATACTTTTGCAGGTGAAGAAGCACCGTGCATTATTTAATGGAAGCTCCAATTGTTGTAGAGTATAAGTAGGCCCGATAGTGGCGAAAACACACTTAAAACCAGGGGTGTTTTGAATCAATCCCATAATGCATTGCAATGTGCCTATACTGCACTGTACAAAACGCATGGCGAATTAGTGATAAAAAGTGTTCAAGAAGTTTTAATAACCACCAGACATTTCATGATCAAACAAACAAATTGCTAATGTACTAAGGCCTGGGTGGCCTAAAATGAGTGTCAAAATCATAGTGGTTTTATGTGTTAGAAATAGGATAATTGTGGGATCACATGACCTTATGAGGTAAAATTTCTCAAGACCTGTCATTGTGGCGTTGACTCATGCACCCTCTAACTTAAAACCTAGCACTCTCTAATGTAAACGACTGAAAATTTCACTCCCCAAAAGAAGCGAAACTCTTTTAAAACCCACGCACTCCCAAAGAGTGGTTTGTACTTAAAAGATCGCATTCCGCATAACAAAACGAGTAATATCACTCCAAAAGAGTTGATTTCCACCGTTTTTCGTGTTGTCCTTTGTTTCACTCCTCAAAAGTGGTGTCCTTCGTAACTCCTCAAACCATTTTGTATTTTCTGTCCGTAAAACGGACAGAAATGATAGCACGGTGGCCTATGGACCCGTGGGAAACAAGCATTTGCTCATAACACAAAACCGCAAGGTCGAAATCAACTACAATAGCTTGTGAATAAGGCTTTTTCTCAAGGATATTAGTGAACAATGACAACAGAAGGTGTTGGAATCACAAATCCCTTTAAAACGATATGTCAGATTCTGATTCTATACAAATTTGAACCTAGAGAAAGTGTTTTAGTATGCACAGAAACTGCATTTTTTTTTCCATTTTGGCTGTGAACCTTGTCAAACCTCGACCTTGCTTTTATCCTCCCGGAAGGAGATCTGGTTTGTCCAGGTCAGGGAGGTTTCACTGTGTGGAGTGCACGCTTTAGAAAGCGCCGGGAAATGGAATCTCAGACAATCGTGAAAGAGTGGGGTTTTGCTATTTTCGCAGTAAAATTGCGTTTTCTAGTAAAAGCTGTGAGAAAAATAAAAGCGTGGGTTCGAAACTTGCCTAATACTTAAAATTGTCTTATTTTTTACCCAAAATGATTACCTTTTGACTTTATTACTTAACTTTCGCCGTGAACGCTTATGAAAAAATTTGCAAAAATCGCACGTTTTTCCGGACCCCGTCTCAAGCTGAGATGTCAGTTTCGGGACCATATAGTAGTAATCTTTTTCATTAACCCTTTTACTGAGAAGAACATGAAGTGATTATGACTGTCATCAATGGTTTACTGGATCGATCGGGGTACTTATAAATCTACTCGTATCTGTGATAATGGGGGCGGTTTCTGAATTGGTGGTCAGGAAAAGAACTTAATTTGCCGATTACACTTGCTGATCAAATGCTTCCTAGAAAGGGTAAATTTCGTAAAAAACGTGTCTCTTTCATGATACAAAACATAAAATACTGTACCTACATTTGTTAGATAAAAAGCCTTGGCCAAATGTTTAATCGTAACATTATCAACCGGACATAAATTAATATAATTAACCATCATGGCACGTATTGCATTATTGACAACATTATTAGCCCGCCTATTATTTGTATACCAACTTCCGGGTCAAGACAAAATGAGAAAAATGGTTGTCAAATTGTGACCGGGGCGGCGCGGCGGCGGGTAAATTTTTTGATTGAAAACGCTACGTTTAGAACAATTAACGTACGGTTCAGTTCAGACAATATCATTCACAGAAGTTTCTGTGCACATTTCAAGCATTTTATTCCATATTTTCTGTTTCGGTACAAAATCCATGCAGTCGGCCTTAGTCTCA
>JAMKCH010032192.1:0-164704 GCA_023653785.1 Ophioderma brevispina | reverse complement strand
TCAGTTGCATTATTTGATTTGCGAGTTAGCATATCATTTAGATGTGCAAGTGGGTGTAACTGTTAATATTCACTAACACATGTCACCTCAAATTCTTAATACATATTTTTCTGTGATGAATTCCCTCTTCTATTTTGGGGCCCCCCCCAAAAAATATGATGTTTTTCAGTTGTGTTACTCTCAAAATAGGTTCTTGTTTTCTTCCTTTAGAACAAGTGAAAAATATTTCTAATAATTGTTTTTTAATACTTAAACTATTAGAGAAAAAAACCTTGTTTTTGCCATTTTTCTAGGCTATTTTTTTTTACAGAAGACAACTGCATATTTTCCAGTGTTTAAAAATAGTATCTCAGTGTTTTTACTTATAACGCCTCTCCAACACAATTTGTGTAAGTCAGAATAGTACTTCTCAGGTTACAAATTGACTTAGTCACTAATGATTGACACTGAAGATCGTCAGCACTAACTGAAGACAAGCCTTTTAACGTCCATCGTCCGGAGTGGGCCACCCACACAAGTCGAAAGGAAAGATGCTGTATCCTCTATGTTTGCGTCCATGACTGGTACATAAAACCCATGATTTTATGCTTATCTATAGGGTTAAGGCCTCAAAGGTTAAGGTCAACCCAGCTGAAAGAATGTTTGTACTATTTTCCCTTTTTCATGCTTGTTTCTTTTCATATTCTACCTGCCCGTTTGGCTGGATGGATGGACTACTTTTTGTATAATTTCTCTGCATATCATGTGAGTTATTTAATGAACAAATTGCCATACCCCCCAAACCGGGCACTGATCAAAACTCCCATCCTATACATGCTTGCCTGCAATTTAGCCACTAAATACATTGTGCAAGTGCGCCACTAACCATACAAGGTCATGAATGGCCCATTGACTTCAAAGTTAACTCTTTATGTGAGGGAATGGAAATTTTTAACCATATAGGCCAGCGCAAAGTGAATTCAATATAGGTTTATTTGGGACCAGTTAGCGCATAAAATTGATTTTTTAAAGTACCACTACCGCAGGAAGAGGGCACTTCCTTCTTATACATATCATACAGAAAAGTGGATTTTTCTCACAACCAATCGGAATTGACCCTATATAGGACAATATCTTTTCCCAATCTATACATTAAGGTGTATATTTCATCATCTTTTGTTGAGTTATGTTCCAAATCATGTGATATTTTTCCTTCAGATTGTCCTTAATAACTTCCTGTAGATTTGATATTGGTGGAATTTTCCTTAAATGTTGTCATATGTTGTGAAATTTCCTATCTTCGATAGATTTCTTACTTTTTAGGGGCCCATTTAACTGCAGAAATGCCATGAGTGAATCACAATGTATTTTAAAATAAAAAAATAAAATTTATAATAAATAAATAAATAAGAAAAAATAAAAATAAAAAAAATTATACAAAAAGAAAAAAAAAAATAAAAAAAAAAAAAAAAAAAATAAAAAAAAAAAAAAAAAAAAATTAAAAAAATTTTAAAAAAAAAATTTGCTACTATTCAATATAAAAGCATGCTGAGTTTCATAAATTTTCCACAGTAACGAAATTAAAAATTGCACAATTTTTGTTCCAAAAATCTTTGCTTAATACTTTTCAGATGGGGATATTTTGAAAAGAAAGCTTTACATTAGGTGTAAAAATCTGGAATTTTCACAATTTTTAGGACACCTAATATGTGAAAATCTCCTTTTGTGCACCTTTAAGCCATGATTTTGTGTCCCTAAATTTTGGATATCTTTTAAAGCGACATAATGGCATAAAAAATATTTTCCCACATCAAGAACCTAATGAAAAGACCTTACTGAAATCACTTCGACAAGTTTGAAAACAATTTGGATGTTACATTCTGTAAAAGAATGTCTTTAAAAAATACACGCCTCAGGATTCATCTGAAAACGTTTTTTTACCTATGGTCCATGTCGCTATCTCTGTGCAATGGTGTCAGCTATTGGTGCATGTATTTTGTGCAGAGATTTTGTGAGTGTATAGAAATGCCGTATTTGATCGCACACGACTTACGCTGTCATTAAGGAGTCAACGCTTTTGCTTAAAACACTGCTATCATATTATAAACTTGGGCTGACAAACCAAACTGGGGGGGGCCCCCTTTTGCATGGATATAGTGATATGGACCATAGTTTTGAGAGTTCTTTTAAACTCTGAGGCAATGACAATTGGCAGGGTTTTGTCCATCACTTAAGATTATGGGTAAGGTTGCTTTTAACTTGAAGCAATTGTTCATGTGGGTTAGGATATTTTTAAGATCACTATAGACACTGTCACTAATTTGTTATGTTGGGCATTAGATACAAACTTTTTTTTTTTCTGTTAGTATGCTTAAAGATAGGAAACTACAAACTCGCGAATCTCATGTGGCTGAACGAAGCCCTTTTTGTTGTGAGATCAACTTTGTGATAAGTTTAAATTCCCCTAGTAACATAAATAAACATAATAAAACGTTGAATGCAATAAGCGGCAAGAATGTATCTAGTTGACTGTCGTACTTCTTTGTCCCCCCCGTCATTTAATTATATTCAAACAACTGTGTTTAATTTAATCCTGAAACAAAGTAAGAAACTTCACTCCATACAGATACAAACATGAAAAAGACAATAACTCCATTTTTCTCTTAATGCCGCCCTAACAATCAAAATGTAGTAAATCTCACTAGGGTTCCTTCCAAACTGAAGCCTTTACATACATTAAGTTGTGATTTTTCTATATGAAGAAGGACTTTGCATTTGATCTTAGATGCAATTTCACACTGTGATTAGTGTAATTGACACCCATTATGTAACATCTATGCAAAAATGCAATTTGTTTGGAAAATGAGGGCGCCCCCCCTCCTTGGAAATCTTGAGTCAGTCTTCAAGGGCCGACTCCACAGTGAACAACCTGAAATATCAATCTGCTAACTTTGATTTGCGCAAGTTTCATACTTGGCAACTACGCGTAACAAATAGTACCGTACTGAAACGGCTATTCCACACCCTCCAATGTCCAATCATTTAAACCTCGAATGCTAGTAAATTTGGCTGAATGATCCAAACCATTCCCTATACCTATAATATGATATTCCCGGGGGGGGGCACTCAACTTTTTCAGGTAGGGAAGTGCGGCCCCCAATTTCCGAACTTGGGGCTTGTGAACTGATTTTGTCTCCGAACGTAGGGGCTTGGTAACTGACAATTTAGAATTTTTGCAGGATTCGGACTGAAATTTTGCTAAATTCCGCTTCTTAGGCGAAAAAATGTTCCGAAAAGGGAACTGAATTATGCTTCAACTGGGTGTTTTGGAACTAATGGAGAAACGCGAAAATGGTGTCCTACTTAAGGGGGGGGAGGACATGGTGCCAAGTTTGTTTTTGGAGAGCTCAAATTTGTAGTTTTCTAAATTTCGTTTCTGAATTCGCACAACTATTACTTTCAGGAGTAGTTTACTTGTATATTTGGTGAAATCGGACATTTCGTTCAATGTTATGGGTTATCGAGTGTAACATCATGCACAGAGAAGACTTTCTATGTTTTGTATTATTTTTCAGCAGCTATGTTTTCTTTCTTTGTTTTTTCATTGTTTTTCAAGCAGTAATAATTGAAGAGAATTACACAATACATTCATTTGGGGTAAAAGTGACCATTTACAGATTTGTTGTTAAATTTAAAAATGTTATTATTACTAGAATTGATAATTTAGAATTAAAAAACAAAATTGCAATTAATTATTAATACTTGATTAAATACCAATTATGCCTAAAGCTTCTTCTGGCCCTTTATTTTGCCTACATCTTTTTTTGCCCTATTGCTTCAAATTTTTGGCACAAACTATTTAGCGTACACCTATGAACCTATTAGAGGAGTTTGTATAAAACCCTTAGTTTAGTTACATTGATTTTTGTATGCACCAGCAGCAAAATGGCGAGAGAAGTTTTGAAGATGGCCGTGTGCAACATGGAATATAATTTGGTAAACGCTCTCATAGGATCACATCCTGGCCAAGTCTGTATAAGAAACAAACGAGTTTCAAATCACTTTATTTTTTTGAGATAAATGGGGGTGGGGGGGGGCAAAATTGTAATTGTGAATTTGATTTTTCTTGGTGCCGTGACCTTTGACCCTGCTAATTAGCATACCGGAGGTCGATATGAAATCCGAGCAAATAATTTTGAAAAGGCTCATCATACCATCATTTTGGTATATCACCTTGCTTTGTATTAAAAGAAACTAGTGCTGTGATGGGGCAATCAATGCATATTATTGTTAAAACGACTCCATGTCCCCCCTTTAAGGGCCGCACTGTCCCCTACCAATCTTTCCAATGCCAGCCTCATATTACGATGAATCGCACTAATCTTTTAGCGCCACACTGCAATAGCTTTCAAGGGCTTTTTCGTACTCGACACCATGCAGCCCTGCGTTGGCCATATCGAAGCGTGCAACCATATTCAATTTCAATAAGTTTAAACCATAGTTCGCATTTGCGATGATTCTGGAAAGTCACTATTAATCGTGCAAATCATTCAAATACCAGTTTTAACATACCTCACTACACAAAGTTTAGGAAATGAGATCTTTTTCCTGGTGATACTGCAATCGTTTGCGTGTTCGAATGTGTACGATCTGGGGAACACAACGAACGCACACCATGAACACTGATTTGACACACCCCCAATTGGTCGCACGTACCACAGAAAAATGGATAAAACAGCCATGCTCATTAACACTTTATCCTGGTTATAAACACTGAAAATAATTTAGAATTCATACTGAAGTCATTGGCTTTAACGCAGGAAATTCGTAGCCTACCGATTTAGAACATGAACATGTCAAAGCTTTTTCCGCTATGTCATACAACTTCGGAAAATCCTTATCTTCGGATCTTCGCCGAACTTCACAGAGGGATTTTTAACTTACGTCACGGGATAGCCTAACTGTGATGACATTAATTTGGCAACACGAAGCGCAGTGGACAGGGAGCTAGATTTTTTGTTTTTTTTTACCAGTTGTTTGCTGCTTAGTATGGACAAAGCCGGGGGACAAAGTTGTATGTGCTTCGCATTCTGAAAACCACAAACCTCTCATTTTTTCTTAAATTATCTCTGGCGGTGTCTAATCATCACTATATTTTAGGTTTCTATCATAATTTCAGTAACTAACGCGCATATTATTCTGCAAAGGTAGGATATCAGTTTCCGTTCTTGCCTTGCCCATACAGCTAATGGAATAAGTTTTCCCATCAGCTAATGAATAATTATTGTATTGGGTTAAACGTCATCAAAAATCTGCAGAAAGGGCGGCAGCCTACTTGTATCAGTGTAAATACAGCGCCCAATTATGCGGATAATTTGTTTAATACATTGAAGAATAACACGCCACTGGGATACTGGCGCGAATTAGTTGCCAATTGGGTGTAATTTAGTGCCAATTCCTTCTTAGAACGCCTTCGGCAAACAAGTAAAACATGAAAAGTTCCAGAGGGGGAGGTGCAGTTCGTGGCAATTTCTCCTATTTCTGGAAAAAGGATTCTGACATAACTGCCAGCATTTTACCAAACTTGAAAAGTATGCTGTCATCAGCTCACAGACCATTGCTATTGTATATGATCTAATCCAGGCTAATCCATTTTTCACTTGCAATCAATATCTTATACTACAAGCCTAAATACAATGCCTGAATCCTGGTCTGAATCCTGTCTGGTCGGGTCTTTCCCAGAATTGCCATGAACTGCCACCTTCCCCTCTGGAACTCTTGCCTGTTTTCCTGTTTTTACAGAATGGTAAACATCCAAATTGTTTTCAAACTTGTGGAAGTGATTTCAGTAAGGGTCCTTTTCATTATGTCTAATATTTTTTTATGCCATTATATCGCTTTAAGTCAATACTCAACCATAGTGTTGGGAGTGCATACTCATTAGACATAGTTCCAGTATGGACTAAAATCCCCAACTCATCTAAAAAAACTTGTTTGCCACATTTATTTTTCCTGTAGTATGTTTCCAACAATTATGAACTTAGCAAAGTTTACTTAGCTCTTGAGATAAATTAGGGTTCATTCATAGGATTCTGGGTATGAACCCTAATGCCAGAGGGCTTGACCGAGGTCTAAACAATACCAAAAATCCTATGAGTGAGCCCTGTTCATGTTTACCATACTTTCTGCTGTAGTTGAAAATATCAAATGATCAAATTCGGCCTGCCTGAAATGCCACATGCCTTTTTTATACCACTTAGCATTAGTCATGGTAAGCCATACATAAACGCTTGTTTATAACATGGTCATAGTGATGCACAATTGACCAATTGCATCCCGCTACATACAGGTAAACATGAATTCCGTGGATTATGTTTTCTTTCCTCGAGACAGCCAAGAAAATCAAAATTCATTTTCTTGACCCTGGGACCCCCTCTGTGGATACAGCTCTACCACTGAGTTCTAATATGGCCCACCACATTTAAAATCATATTTTTTTTTTCAAATGGTTTCTCTAGCAGTAAGCGCTTGTCACGAAAAAATGAATTTTTCTGTCCCGGAGGTTTTAGTTTATTAAGATATTATTTAAATTGTTATTAACCACATTTCTATAATGCAATTTCAAAAATGATCAAGCACTTACAAACAAAAATTAAGACGTTTGACGAACAAAAGAGCAAAATTAATACAAAACCAGTGAATCAATACAAATGAGCTATGAGATTTTTCTTAAAGACTACACATTTCGTGTTATCAATCTTGGTGTTTGTTATTCCAAAGATTTGAACTCATACAACTGAAAGACTCTCACCAAACAATCTGTTGGAGCCATGGACTCCTAGGAAACTTGTGTCTAATGCTGAGGGTAGGCCCTCTCTCTCTGCATGGGATGTAAAATTGAAAGCAATCATCAATATTTGGTGATAGATAGCTCAAATGCAACAGAATGTTAAGTATGCTAATAAGCTAATTAGAATTGTGAGAGATGCTGCCATTGTTTTTTCTGCTCCTTTTCCTACCTCCCCTCCTATCTCCCTCCTATCACTTCTGCCATGATCAACCCTAAATTTTTATCATTGCCCCTCAAGTAGCTCTCAATGTATAGCCATGTGACAGTGATGTTTACAAACAAATGAGTCCAGTGTTATTAGGTTGCATATATTTTTCATAGGACATCCTAAGGTCTTGAGATCAGAGAGCACTCATGCTCGTGTGCCCCGCTCCTTCCCATCAATCTTACTGGTTTTCTTGATTGAAGTTGTGTGGAGCCCCCGGGGTGGAGCCGCTATGCTAGGGTGTAACTCATAATCAGTCCATCCCATTCATCACCTCGCTTTTTAATGGTGCCAAATTTGCTTCTGGAGGCATTTAGGGTGACCAGGAATGGTAGACTTAAGGAATATCTTCCAGTTGTGGTTTGTAACTTTGCATTTAATTAAGCTGTCCCTGATCAGTTGGAATTGTGATCCTTAATCCCCTCCCCCCCACTTTGCCCCAAAATTTAGATTTTTAGATACAACCTTTGGCCTATGAGACATTGCGATACAAACCTCTCCCAATGCCATGACCACTGAAATTTTTGGAATTGACCTACATATTGAATTATACACATGATATGGCTAAAATCACAAAATCTACAGTTAAATCTGGCTCAAAAAATTGAGAAACTTCCAAGGGAGGAACCTCTAGTGGGGCTAAAACTAAAATGATGTCACATATATAAGAAGGCTTATAGATATTCAACCCAATATGATGATTGAATTGTTTTTAATAAGCCATACAAAGTGTGAATTGAGGCATGCCACAAACTAATTGAATGATACACTTAAATTGTGCCTTGGGTGCCATGTTTTGGTTTTTTTTAGATAGGGCCATCAGAATGCACACATGTTTAATGTAGGATGAGAGCCATCACTTCAGAACAATGTAGCCACCTACAAATATTTCACGCACTTTTACACAATTACGATGTTCTTAGTACTGAATCATTAGCAATAATTAAAGCCACTATCAACCCCGTGGATTTTTCTACAGAAGAATGCAAATAGAATTCATCAAAATCAGATTTTGCATTTTTTGGAACAAACAATATGCATGCTATAATAAATGGTGAAAGTGCAAAAATACAATTTTATAAGCCAAAACCGGAAAAAGTTCCATATGTTTAAAATTATACTAGGAAACAAATTTTTTCATTTATTGCCTAACACAAACAAAAACCCTAGGCAAAAACAAAACAAATTTTTACATGCAACTTTGAAGGGGTACAATAGAGCTGTTGCCCTGTGTCCGTAAGGATTTTGAGCAAGTTCCGTTCCAAATTTGAACACAATGCATGTGTAACTATAAGAGCAACTGAAAAGTCAATCACACACACATACCCCCTTTAACCCCAACTCCTCACACCTTTAATTCTAATCTATATATATACTGTCCCTAACCCTGGATCTATTAATGAACATTAATTCAGAATGTTTTTCAAGGCAAGTTCCAAGTCCAATACAGTAGTTGAAAGAGGTACTTGGATTAAGTCTACTACAGCCACTTGGTGCTCTCATGTCATTGACAGTTAAGGTAGGATTCCAACAAATTTAGTCGGTAGGGACGATAACGAAAATGACTGAATAATGAAAAAAAAAAATTTAATATATAGTAGAGAATGGTCTTTCTATGTAACATTGTGGACCACGCTTTAACTCTGAAAATAGTTTGTACCTGCACATACCATGTGATTTTGCACCTTTAGTTAATGACTATATGGTGATTAATTTTCTCGTCAGCAAATAGCCTGTTGGGCAAGACATAACACCATAAGAACACTAAGATCTGTAAGAAATATAGGCAAATTTTTGCATTGTAATGGTAAGTACAAGTGTTTAATCTAAATAAAAAGACCATATGTGTCTTAGTAGATTAGCACCAAGCCCATTTTGAGTAGGAAAATGCAAATAGATGGCAGAATTGAGATATATAATCATAGTACATTCCTTGATGTTATGATCCGCCCGACATTCCCATAGGTATTGGGCTGTGGCGCATAGGAGCTGGGCTCCTACATTATTCAAGCGTGGCATAGCGGGTTACCCACCATGGAATTTTATTGATGCGTTTAATAAGAGACGTGTAAGAGATGCCCTACAGGCTGCTGCAATTCAACTGGGACTGGACAATTACCAATCTCATACAATTCGCAATGTCACTTTTAGAAAACTTAGATTTGTTACAAGAATTTTTGTGAATGATCATTTTCTTTAAAAATTTGGATCAAAAAAAAGAATGATTACGGGCATATACATCAAGCTCAAGCTTATTGCATTTGCATTACTTAGAGGTGGGTGACCCGATTGTACACCCACTTTACTCCAATCATATTTAGGATTTGGTCTGAAAAGAATTTCATATTTTGGTGTCATTACCCCCATTGGAAAGTTAAGAGGCCCTAGGCCTATAAATGTTCCTTTTGATGTTATGACAAAAAGGTCTCCAAATGTGTGCTACCTAACACCCTGTCCTTTGGGCCAATTAAGTACACTTGTTTGCCTAATACTATCCAATGGCTGGACTGATTTAATTCAAAATTTTCTAAGCCAGTTGTTTTCAATCATGCTTCTTGTGACTTATGAGTGGAAACCTTCAGACCATCCACCTTTTAAACTATTTGGCAGACTCCCAAAGAACATCATATGAAATTCATCTCAATTTTCACACAAAATAAATGTCACAGAAATGACATATTTTCTAAAAACGAATAGGAATATTTTAAAGGCTTTTTTATTGGTGCAATTTAACATGAGTGTTTAACACCCTTTAAATTTGGCATTGCCTCCCACCAGGCAATACTTATTTTTCTGCTAACTTACCCCTCCCAAAGGGCAAAGATAATAGTGTACAAAATGTCTGTAAAAGAGGAGAGTATAAAGTTTCAAGAAGTGAGAGAAATTGCCTCTCTGCATGGTGTGTATACCTTATGTTTGCATCAGAAGTATATAAGTTAAATCTCCAAAGGTGGAGAGGGGGAGGAAAACATGGAAAGCTGGGCAGCCAATAGTTGCAACATGTCCTGACCAAATGAAAGTAGAATGTGGTTCAGTGCAAAATTGAAATTTTATCCCCCAAAATGGGTCAGAACCTGTTATTTTTAGTGGGGGACTTGCCCCTCTCACAGTTGTTGCACCACTGGTATGCATCCACATGTGTATGTGTGTGCATGCGTGTTTGTGCATGCATAGGTGCGTGCATACAAATTCCAGGTGTTAAATCCAAGCTGGTATGTTGCACTTAACCCTACCTGTATGTGTATGTGCATGTGTGACATAACCTGTTCTGAATCCATGTGCATGTTGTTACAATGCATTATGGGTAGACATTCTGTACTTTACAATGTTTAGGTAATTGGATCATGATACTCTAGCTTACTGAAAGGGTGTCATCAACATGCCAGGTTACTCTCATTGCATAATCATATCAAAATCTCTCTCTTGCTCTTCTCTCTCTGAAATGTACTGTATAGCGGAAATTTTCGCGGGAGGTTAATTTTCATGCTTTTCACGTTCATGCAGCTAACTGCGAATTTTAAACCCCACGAAAATATTATTTTTTACATAGACTTTAATATGTTTAAACTTGAATGCGCAAATATAAACCCACTGCAATTTCCAAAACTGGTAAAATCACGAAAATTAACTCCGCAAAAATATCCCGCTATATTGTAGTTTGTAATTTACTTTCATTCTATAACTTCTCAAATGAATTTGGAAATAATGTGGTGTAGGAAAACCAGTAATGTGACAACTGTATATATTTGGTTCTGATCAATTCAAATGTCTGACAACAAGGATCAATTTGGCACGTACCCCACCAGTGTAAATTGTTTGATGGTAAAGTTAGACATTTTGAAAGATATTAAATTATTATTTATCCTGTGGTTTCAGTGAATTTTGGGCATGTTACTGATTTCAGCTGATTATGCCACCTATTTATAACCAGCTTTCCTTTCTAACTCGCATGTAGTCTGAGAAAAAAGACAGGTAAAGTAATGATAATTTATAACTGCAAAGTGATGAATTGAGTCTTACTATGAATGAATCTCAATGTTAGAATATTACGAGACAGTTAAATTTTCCAGTTCAAATTCAGAGATAATTTTAGCTTGAAATAAATGCCCATTCACAGATTTATGACTTGTCCACTCAGGGGTTGAATGCATGCAATTATGTTGGGAATGCAATGTGTAGCCAAGCATTTACTATGGTGAATATGACCAGTGTTTCTGCTCAAATCAACTATGTAATCCAGGGTCAGTGATAAATAGTAGAATTTAATAATCGGGGCCGAGACAAAAATAGCGAGAGAGAGATTGTCCTATCTGAGCCAACATTAGCAGAAAAGGATTTTTCAGAGTGAACGAGGTTTATAGTTTTGTTGCAAAATTTGTCTGAGGGGACAATGCTTAGAGTTTAATCTCAGACTGGAAATTGTTGATGAGGAGGTTAACTGGTGTATCAGATGGGGAGAGGAACAGCTAAATTGGGCTGTAGGCAAAATTTTAGGAAGTGTTAATGTTGTAGAAGATGGGCTTTCAGAAGTATTTTTGAAACTTTGATTTTAACTCAAAATATTTTTTTTTTAAAGTGATACGTATCAGCTAAATCTTGAGTAGTAAATCTTGGAAATTGTCAACAAAAAAAGTACTTTTGTCAGATTATGTGTAAGGTGTCATGTGTTGGGGGACCACATGAGGATCCTCCCATCCAATTCCACACCCATAAAAAACGTGTAAATAGGAAAAGATATGGAAAGAAAACTAATATAAATCTGTAGTCAGATTTGGTGATTTCATTGGTTTTTGTGATTCATGGCGGTGGCAGTAGAATCAAATTGCTGTTACTATATCCATGCACAATTTAATACAAGCTTTTATAGATTTGGGGACAAAGTACATGTTGGTGTGGTGGATTAAAAAAAATCTGTTGAAATGTAAAGTTTTTTTGAAAAATGTTTAAAGGTATTTATTTAAAAAAAAAAATAGTGTTGTTTTTTTAAACCCATTTTTTAGCTTCAATCACATTCTCCATCAAAGAAACAATTGCACATATTAAAGTAGATCAAGTCTACTGACGTTTTCCTTTTTATTTGACACCATTTTTCTGAACTAAATCTCGGTGTAAAAAGAAAGTGTGGTAAAAAAATCTGACAGTGAGAAAGGGGAAGCCCAAAAACTGATTTTTATTTGGGTTCATGTGAACCTCATTTTTAATTAATGAGTATAGGATCAACCCATGGGGACAAGATTGTTAGGATCTTAACCATGAGGGACAAGATGAATATAATTAAATGATTGAGTTATTACAGGGTGAGTCAAAAAAAAAACTTGACCAGGATTGTGTTGCCATTTTGAGTTTTAAATAATATATATATAACGTATGTGAGATCATCGGAAGCCTAATGTTTCATTATCTTTAATTTGCCCGCCAAGATAATTTAATCGGTTAAGTTAGGCCGAGCTACAGTCTTTGAATCAATTAGTCGGTTTTACACCCTATCCACAGATTCATGATGCACGGCGCCCGACTAAGTAAAGGCGATTCCGTGGACAGTGCAGAAAACCCGGCTGCGGATATCAAACGACTGTTAATTCGGTCTTCTATACATAACCGATGGTGAATTGATCTTTGCAGCCAAATTAAAGATAGTGAACTAAGCTTTCAGATGATATCACATAGTTAGATATATGTTACTTGAAAATTCAAAATGGCGGACACAAATCAGGGTCAAGTTTTTTGAATCACCTGTATAACCTTATTAGCATACATAATGGACTTATGGATTGTTTGTTTTGCTCGTATCCACAAGTCATTGGTAATGGCTTGTGGTGGTGTCAGGGATTTGTTCAGCTAGTTGCTTATCAGGGCCGCTGTATCCATGATACGGACGATCCTAACATGCCCGCTATTTGAGGCTGGGCGGATTGGGAACCGTCAGGGGTTTTCACCCTATCTTATTCGACACGCTGCGAGGTGTCAGAAATGCTACGTTTATGTCTCCATGATGAAATACCAAACACTTTCTCGTGCTTCTTAAAACACCGGAAGAGAGAAGTACCGAGAAATATTTGTCCCTATCTGAATACTTAAGGATGATTAATGATTTGGGACATGTGGCAGCATATTGGATTTTAAAAATGGCCACTGCAACAAATCCCGCACACCCTCCAAAAACTAGAAAAATGCTAGTACAGTACTGCATTGCAAACCCTATAGGCAGGAAGTGAGCCCTGTGGATAGAGGAAATGAAATATGCAAAATTAACATAACCAGTGCAATATAAGATGATACACTATTTTGGGAAACTAAGGTAGGATTTTAAATATTCACTAAAAAAAAAACTTCCTTGAAAAATAGGAAAGAGGACAACATTGACAAGCACTGTATCACATTTAGAACTCTTCACGGGTGGGCCAAAGAGACAATACTGGGTGTTGTAATGCATGACTTGAATAGAAGGGGTTTATGTAAAATTTGAAGACCAGTGTAAAAGGTTATACAAAAGTTCATTTTTTAAAGAGGTCTGTGTTTTTGTAACCCAGTCTCAACTACGAAGGGTACACAAGATACATAAGACCACACTAAAAGCAAAGAGAAGCAATCTATTTATATAAATACAGATTTATCTTATTATTTAAAGCAATAATAGCACATTTTTTTGAAGAGCGCCCCCAATTTTCCAAAAATTTTGAGATTTTTACACGGTTGCATTGGTAACTGGCTAGTAAACTATACCTGTGATTGGTTAAGTTCGAAAATGTCTATGAGTTTTGTAGGTAGAATAATTAATATCGGAGATCTCCGATAATAATTCAACGGCTGTTGGAAACAGTCTTCTAATATGAAACAGCCAGGAAATACCGCTATGTACGTGTCTACGCTCATCCATTAGTTGTTTTATTGGTTCAGGCAAGTCAAGTTAGAGGTCATGTGGCACTATTTCATCATGGATGGACATAAACTTAGCATTTCCAGCTTTGCTGTTAAGTACTGCGATCCCAGTTCTAATTACAAAATTGCTTATTTTATGATAAATACGCATTTTTGAGCATTCTCGTTCGCAGGTATAGTTTCCTAGACAATAACCAACATAACTGTGCAAAAATATCAAATTTTGAAAATTGGGGGCACTCTTAAAAATGTGCTATTATTGCTTTAAAAAAACATGAGGTATCCCAATCAGAGCATCACTAAATACATCAATAAATACAATTTTGTTTTGTAAATACCATTCGCAATTCTGTAGATAACCTGCCAGGTTTCATTGGCAATACTATCTTGATTTTTTTTTACAATATTTTGAAAACAGCACAAATGGACTTTGTACCTCTCACTCTTAGGTCTTCAAGTACACCCTATAAAGTATGATGACAGGGTGTTATGTTAATTGATTCAAAAATAGAGATTTGGAAGTTACTGAGCAATGGTTACATTTTCTGTTTTGTTTGCTTGTACTTGCTTGAAGTAATAAATTATGATTTGAAGGTGGTTTTTCTAGTCGCATCCCATTGGTATTTTGCACCATTCCCTCATGAGTAGTCAATATTTGTGTTATGCATTGGAAGAGGCACCATTCCCTCATGAGTAGTCAATATTTGTGTTATGCATTGGAAGACACCCTGTATAGATGCAGCAAATTTTTACTGACAATAAAATAAGATTTTTTTTAGACTATTTGAAAAACTTTGGGTGCACCTGTTGCCTTGACATCCATGTTGTTTTGTATGTCTTCACATACATACAGGTCTCATGCATCATGCGAATTGCATCCTTTGAAATCAAGAGTTGACATACAGTGTGTCTGTGAATAATGCATCGCCATGACCAATGGCACAACTGATGTGGTCTTATTCACTGAGTTAAATTTAAGGATTTTTTTCCTGACAGTACATGTATATAAAATATAATACATTTGAGTAATGAGTGAGTTGAATTGATGACCTCAAGGATTGTTGTCATATTCTGAAGATGTTTTTACCCATCAAGCAGAGATTTGCTGTTAACTGATGATGCCCTAATGTGTGTTACAGGTGACATTGTCTTCCTCGTGCAGTTTCCATTGTATTTTTTTGCCCAGAAGGACCCAGAGAGCCATTCCACCTAGGGCTTCCCTAAGGCAGTTGTTATTTAAAATAGAATATGGCTGCAATTAGAATAAAAAACCATTTAGCAAATATAGAGTTACTGTTGTACAAAGGTGTAAAGGAAACATGATATTACACATTGGAAGCATCAGAAATGAAAAATAATGAAAAAATGTAAATTTTGGTTTGATCAATCAGTGGTGAACACAGATTTCCTATATTATGTCCTGCTAAATTGTCATCATATTTCCTGGTAACATTCCACAAAAGAGCTTGGATATATATGCTTAAAAGGTGGTTGGTCAGAAACTTGGTGAAGATCATTCCCATATAAGAGCGGATTGCCACTCGGTTTTCGTGTTGTCCTTCGTTTTAACTCCTCAAAAAGGTGCATTAAACTCCTCAAACGAGTGTTAAACCACTCTATTTCACTCTTTTTTTGAGTGCAAATTCGCCGTTTTAAGTACAAACCACTCATTTGGAGTGGTTTTACAGGAGTTTCACTCTTTGGGGAGTGAAATGAAATTTTAACTCGTGCATTTAGAGGTAATCATGATTCAGAATTTTTGTTGGAAGGGGAATTACATCGTAGTAATTTGCTTTCTATATGGGGGGAACAGTCGGGGTTCGAAGTCAGTAATGGGCATCCCGATAAATAAAAATAGGAGGGAAGAAGAATTCATTGGTAGAGTCAATTAAAGGTTGATTGGACTTTCTAAATGTCAAACCCAAGCAGAAGAGTTGAAAAAAAGGTTTTAAGAGTGTGTAATGGAGGACACACATTTTTTGAGTGCAAAAGTTCACTCTGAAAAGCGAATGAAAGTGAATTGTTCAATCTAAAGAGTGGAATATTGTCATAAAAAAGTCAAATTTATCCTTTTCGAGTGTGTATCCACTAAAAAACATGTTGTCCTTCATTTAACTCCTGAATGAGGCAAATTTAACCTTTACATTTAGGAGTAGGCCACAGGTCACCATAGGCATGGGGAAGTGGGAGGCTTGTATGAACTGAAAGTTTAACACTTAACTGCATAAGGGGTTTGCACTTCCCGTTAGTGCAGTAACGGGGGGGGGGGGGGGGGGGGGTTCCTAGGACCCCCCCCTAATATAACCAATCCCAAAGGATTTTAGATGAATCCACCACATGTTCGAAGGCTTCAAGACATCAACAATAAAGAAAATAAAAAACTTCAAGAAAGTTGTGCAGCAAAAAAAAATTAGGGGCAAAACATTGATTTTAATTTCGCTGTCAAAATGTGGCGATAAAAAAGACACTAATTTGTTTCTGCATTTTCTACGGCATTGCTTCGCCTAGAATTGTGTGATTGCTTTAATTGTGAAGAAGCAAATGACTATATTTACCATTATAAAGCACAAACAGAAATGTCTCCATACCATTTATATTTTAGGTTACTTGAAATAATTTACCATAGGTTCTAAAGGAAATCGGCTGTTCATGATGTATATAAAATTATAATGGCTCCAATGGGCCCTACTATACTTTGCAGATTTTTTAATAATATTTTATCTTTGTTCATGTCACTAGGTTTATGCATTATGAAATTCAGAATCACAGTAAACTCTAATAAGATTTTTTCATTTTTGTCATGGGACTTCCGTTGTGCATAGGGGGGGGGGGCTGTGATCCTAGGGGTTTACCCACCTAATTAAGCAAAAACGACGCGATGGATTTTGAATTTTTTTTGCCACAAGCAATGCGCAACAAAAGTTAGACAAATCAAAAAATATAAACCAAATATATTTGCAGCATTATCGCCGGCTGACAAAAACTAAAGTTGGGTACCTAGGAAAACCCCCCCTTAGCAGTTAAGTGTTAAGGAATCTGTAAATGATACATCAAACAATGTCAAATCAGGAACTCTAATGCAGGCAAGGTGGGGATGATCAAACAAGCATTGAAGCAACTGAGCAAACTCAATCTCAAGCTGTCAGTGCACTCCTTCTACAAGTTGGTTCCCTCATCAGTTATCAAATGTGCTATGAGACTGTTTGAGACCATTATACATCACACAAGGTTGTAAAAAATGACCCTGGAGTAACAACAGGTAATCTGATGATCTTTATCACATGAATGAAACAGCGATTTTATCCTCTGAAGGACAGCTAGCCTTCAGACTAGATTATTGATCAGATAAGATAATGATGCACTAGTTATTATGTTCCCTGAACATTGTTGAGAGGGATTATCTCCTAAGAGAAGCTCTGTTACATACATCTCACAGCTACTCTGGAAGTAGAAAATGCATGACAATTGTTGGCTAGTTAGTGCAGTGTATCACCTCAATAGTGTCCAGGGAACAAAGCATAATGGTCGATAACCTTAAGGCTACCCAAATTATCCAGGGTTCCCCCCCCCCCCCCCCGATTTCCAAAATAAGAATAAAATGATGGTCATTTTGCCAGTGCAACATATAGGCTAATTGTACATAGAGTGTGGGACAGGACTTGCCATTGGGGACATATATTTTTGGGCAAGATGCACAAAACAATATTGTACATCACTTAGTAATCATGATTCAATTTGACATCATGTCCATCCTGTGCATCTTTCCTTCAGTGAAAGGAACATGGCTGACATTATGACCTAATACTGCAAAACAGGCTATCTTTATGAAGTAGTGATAAATAGTAGCCCGAAAATTGATTAACAAAACATTAGACACCGAGAGAAAACCACACTGCATTCTTAATTACTCAAGACAAGAATGGCTTATCCGATTAATTCTGTAAAAGGGATGTCGTCCCTAAACATTGAAACAGCTCTTTAATATTGCATTAAGATCTCACCTTTCATCTCTTGAGACAAGCGTGAGTGACATGTCGCATATCATAAAAGGTGGTGTTTTGGCACATGTATGTACTGTACAATGTTAACATTTCATTACATAAGGCATATGTCAAGAATAAAAAAACAAGCACCAATTTGGCAGGAGGGCTTGCCATGCTACAAATTAAAGAGAGATTCAGATATTTCTGTCCAGTTGTGTTTTTTTTCCTGTATTATGTTTTAGATCAGCTTACAGAACAGTATTAAAGGGCCATAGTGGATCGCTAATAGCCTTGTCCCCAGAACCACATATTTTACTGGAAGTGGTCAAAATGTTGGCTTCAGAAGAAAGCTACTATTTTTCTCACTTACCCTGTGAAATCTTAGGGGTAAAGGATGTTTGGTTTGGATGTTATGATCACAAATGTGGCCCATTTTGGTTGACCAATATTAATTTTACACGGTACTGTATGGGATACAAAATCACATTTTTAGCTCTCAAACCAAAGGGAATTTCCATCAAAATTGGTAGTAATTTCCAGAAAAAAATTATAATTTCTTCTCATTTATGGGTCAAATAGCATAAACTTGTTCATTGATATTGAGAATATGGTATGTTTGGCTTATATAGGAACAAGAAATACAATCCCATGCAATGATTTTATGTACTTTTGAAGACAATATGCATGCCATGTGGATATAATATCAATGAGGCTAGCACCCGGGGGGGGGGGGGGGGGGCATTCCTACTTTGGAGGTGACACACATATGTAAGACTGTTAAGACCGCCATTTCAGCATCATGGCTCACTCAAAGACCGCATATTTTTTTGCAAATATTACCACTGTCACCCAAAGACCCTATTTTGTGGGGAAATGCTGAAAACACCTATTTAAAAAACTAACAATTGCAAACATTTCATCCAAAGACCCCGTTTTTTGCAAAATTTAGCAAAATTTGTCACCAAATAACCCTCCCTATTTTGGGGCAATTTGGCTGTCTCTCACCCAAAGACCCTATTTTTTGTACTGTCCTCTGTCACGAATGCCCCTGGGTTGGAAGCACAGGCCTTACACTCATATTCATTTCATAAGTGAGGCCCACCCCCGTAGGCTCGCACTGTACTGGCATTTCGCTGGCGCTCACAGTTTAAGGGGGTCGAACTATTAATTGGCATCAACTGCAGAGGGCAGGCTTAATCAATTAGCGATCTGCTGGCCCGTGCAAAAGACAGTCTGTGCTTTTGATGATAAATCAATGTATCAATTTGTGGTAACATTCACAGAACATGTGAATGTATTATTACAGTAAGAGCCCAGTTATGAATATTTCACATGTGCACCTGTTTCCATGATGTGGTGTGAATGGGATGAGATCAACTACAAGTGTGTGTGCAGGTGTTTGTGGAATGATTCAATGTTATGAACACAGCGACAGGTAAACACAACAAACCTTACGCTACCATAGCAACTTTAATTACCAGAAGTATTATGGAGGGTTTGACATTTGAAATGCCAGGAGAAAAGAGTTACTTCTATTCAAAAATCACCTCTGGTACAATGTTGTTTTTAGCTGGAACCAGAGAATTTTGAAGGTGCAACAAGAGCTTACACGTATCAGGTGTCAACAAAATTGAAAGCTCTGATTCATTGCTGCAATTTAGCTTTGCATCAAAATATCCCAATCTGTAGCAATTAACCCTAATTTATTTTTAGCCTATCTCCCGGGAGGAAGGGATGGGTTAAAGCGATAGAAGGAAAAGAAGACTGGACATCTTGGGTGGGAATCGAACCAGGGGCCTCCGGTGCCCCAGTCCCCTGAACCAGGGATGGCAAGCCATGAGGGCGTTGCTGGCCCACCCAGCGATTTCTTGGCCATATGTGTGTGTTCATACGATGACGTCATCGGGTCTTTCTAGCCTCAGCTCGGTGAGTTTTAGTGAGTTTTGGAGTGTTAGGGTTAAGCTTGGATTTATTTCAAATGACAAATAGCCAGATTTATCAAATATCTTGGTGTTTCCACACCTGTTGCTCAATTGTCATGACACTTGGATACCATGGTCCTAGGGTAGTGTCTCCTCATGTGACCTTGGTTGCCTCATATGACCTATGTTCCCATTCACAAACTGCAATGGTAGATGACAAATGTGTTCAGTTAATGCTGTATTTTTTAATGCAAAAGATTATTTTTGAGCCTTACAATACTAAAAAAAAACAAGATACAGGGAACTCATCAGTCTTCACATACACAATTCAATTCTCTTGTTAATGGATGGAAAATTAATTCAACAGAGCACTTTCAATGTAGATTAATACAGCTGGTCATACAAGTTACTTGACTACAAAATATCATGTACGACATAGTGCAGTGAAACAAGGGCTAACCTTTGTAACTACTTAGAATTAGCTTTGTAGTCGCCATGGCAACAGGAGAGTGACATCACTGAGCTGTCTGCTTGCAAGTGGGGGTCACGACCTAAAATCATGATGTTTTTAAGTATTACTGTCTCAATCAATGCCTCATGATATTTAGAATTTTAGATCTGGCAATAGGGAATGTTTTTATTATATAATAAGAAATGAAGGCATTGTATAAAAGGTGTAAATCTTTAGGCAGTACATTATTTTGTTACATATGTTACCTAGATTTTCAAACATGGGGCTATGGAACTGATTTTGTGATTAAAAAAATTGGGTGTCTGGAACTGAACGTGGGTTAGTTTCTTGTTGAATCGAGGAATTTACTACTTGATTTCATTTAAATTTTGAAATTCAAGAGGTAAAAGTTTAGCCAGAACATGGTAAGAATATGGTAGTAGGGCTGAATTGTGCTAGAGCTTAAATATTTGGAAGCTGTATTTCACTTGGTTTTTGTGTCGCCTGCTTTAAAGGGATTAACAGCGATAATGCGAAAGAATCGAAAAAATGTGGAAATGCATTTTTTAAACTTATAAATCAGGGATAAGTGTGTACAATTCCATATAACTGCTTTAATGTTGAAACAAACCACCAAAAGTATTTGAGGAAATTTGTCATACCGTCTCCCGAAAATAGACATACAGCGACGGCATCTCAAAATCTGCACTAAACAGCTTATTTTGGTTTACACCAGTACAAAACAAACATAGATCAATAATGTTTGTGTTTGAGGTCAAACTGCATTGATCATGGTGCACAATATCATGCTGAAAATCTGTGATATTCACCAGGAAAGGCTTTTTTGAATCTGTAGTCGGAATTTTGATACGCACATATAGAAATTACAGAATCAGATAAAAAGTACTGCCTTGTCTTTAATACACGGATTTCAAGCCCACCACTTGCAGGTTATGTTCGCATATCTATGCCAGTAACAAAAATATAAAAATATGAATTTTGATGATTTTTTTGATGTTTCGGATTAGCAAATCGCTGTGAGTCCCTTTAAGGAAGGAAGACGCATAGGGATCACTTTGTCCACTGTTGTTGTTTGTTGTTGTGAAAAAAGGGTTAACATTTGCCTGTAATATCCACATACTTTGATGGATTTAAACCAAACTTGAGCCATAGGTGCAACATGTGACCCTCATTTGTTGAGGTCAAAGGTCACATACCAAGGTCAAAGGTCATGTGAGGTCAAGTTGTAAGATCTCATTTGAAAAGTTGAAGTTCAATTGGAACCAAACTTAGTTTATAGATATCGCACCTAACCCCTCATTTGTTTGTGAGGTCAAAGGTCACATATCAAGGTCAAAGGTCATATGAGGCCTATCATTCACAAACTGCGATGGCAGGTACCACTAGCCAGAGCTCGATATAGAAAATAAAATTTATAGGGTGTACAGAAAGTATTGTCCGCCTCTGCATCATACTACTACTGTAGCATGTGTCCTTACTGGAGAAAATGACTGGATATAACTGTATGCCACAGAGTAACAGGCTTGATATAGGCCTCAAACATGTGCATATTTTAAAAGTTATTGATACGCACACACTGAGTACCAATCAAGCACATATTAAGGTGACTTTTTAAGCTTCCCAAACCTCAGAGACTTTCAAATTGGCGGCGAGGAAGGGGAAGAAAATCAAGGAAAGCAGTGAAGAAGAGAGAAAGCTTGCTAGAAAGTGGACGGCAGAGAGCTTCTAAAGCTTCTAAGCTTCTAAACATGTCTAATAGGTTGGTACAGCAATGGTGCAACCACCATGGTGAAACTCGACTCATATTTGGCAGAACGGACCCCAAAGGTCATTGACCTTTAAGGGGACAATATTTTTAAGTACAATGACCCCCAAATGCATCAAAAACGAGCCAAAGGTATTGAAATGAAATTTTATAAATAAATATTTCATATTCATATAACATAAGTTGGTTTACTTTCTGTACACCCTATACATGCACAAACCCTTATTTTTCCTCAAAATAGGCTGAAAAATGCAAAAGTTTTCATGCACAGGGAAAATTCTGCATGCACAGAGCTAAAGTTACATGCATTTGTGCTTGTAAAACCCTTCTAAATCGAGCTCTGCCACTAGCGGTCCAAGTACCGTGATATTTTTATTGAAATTAGTATAATGAAGTTAGCCAATTAGAAATGTCATGTGAGAAGGGGTTTTATAAGGGGATCATGTCCCTATACCTGACTTTCTAATAATCGTAACTGAAAGTAATTGCTGCTGACAGTGCAAGAACCCAAAACCATATTTTAGCAATAGCTTATGAAGTACAAGTAGGTTTATTTAAGTAAATAGTAAAATAAAATCCATTGATCCCTCATTTTGTTCATTGTAGGTAAGATGTGTGAACCTGGGGTAATTCAATTTTGAAATTGGGGTGCAGTGTTACATCAATGCTCAATATTTGAACTTGAAGAGTTGAATTGCACTTTCTTGTGGATGCTCAAAAAATCTGAATTTGAACAGAATGTTATAGGGCGTTTACACTGGGCAAAAGTCGTCATTGTATTCACCTTGGTCGTAATCGAATTCATTTCCATGATTAGTGTAAACAGGTACAGTCGTAATTAGGACGCAATTCAAAAAGTCGATTTTCGATGATGACAATCATCATTCATTTAAGGTGAATTCGAATAAGTCGTAATTGTATTACATACAACTTTTTTAGTGTAAACGAAAGTCATTATCGATTTCTAGTTTTCCGAGCATGACACCTGACTCGAGGCCGTACACTTCAGGCCTATCACCAAGCAAACAAGTAATTCATTTTTCTGAATGTGAATTCAAAATCAGTTTAAGTGTAAACAACTACAACACAAATTAATTTATGCTAATTCTTAGTTGTCATTAAAAAAAAAGTGTCAAATGGATAACGACTTGGGTGCCCAGTGTAAACGTGATATTAATATAATAATTGGACAACATCCCAGAAGGTTGAAAGGTCAAAGATTAATGAAGTGATTAAGTGTGTGTATCAGTTCGGACCGACTGCCAGATACGGCAATGTTGCCGTAGCCGGCAATGTGTTGCCGGAACCGGCAGTGTTGTTTCCCACAATGCATTGCAAGCGCGGTAAATTTAAAGTTGGTAAGTTAATTTAATAATGGGATTTTTTAGATATAGAAAGTGATTGTAAACAAAGTATTTCGTCAAATAATGTTTAACTACGAATAAAAAAAATATTTTGTGATATAAAAACGATTTTAACCTAAAATTTCAATAAAAAGTAAAAAAGTGATAAATTTGAATTTTCCAATTTTAACACAACCCCAAGGTGAACATTTTGGTCCTGGGTGAAAATTTGGCGACATATCATACATTGTCATGGGTAAAATATGGACTTCCCCCTAAAACATATAAAGTCCCAATTCATTAAAATCGTTTAAGGTTTCCGAATTCTGCAGGGATGCTTGTTTTTATGTTGCCTGAACTGGCAATATACTGCCGGCTGCGGCAACATTGCCGGATCCGGCAGTCGGCCCGAACTGTGTATTACAAAATTGGCCCATAGGTTAGCATACACAAACAACCCGTGTTTTTTGCTTGTAGCATTATAATGGGAAAGAATTTGACCAAAACACATCAAAATGGATTGAAATACCAATGCAAAACTTTATATGTGGGGTTTTGGGGTGAAGGTCATCCAATCAAGATGAAAACAATTATTATAATTGAATCGGGTCCTCCCTCTTTAAATGCAGTTGTTTTATGTTTCAATTAAGTCTGCTTCCAAAAAGAAAGAATCGAAAGATTATGTAATATGCAGGACCACATGTTTTTGTTATACGTTGTATTTATTTGGTGGCTTTGGTATTTGTTTTCTTTCTCTACATAATTTATGAAGGTATTCAAGTATAATTCAGTTTCAGTGCAAGTTTAAAACAATTCCATGCAAATTTAAGAATAAAAAAATTGTGTTTATATATGAGCTGTAATTACGACACACAAATTAAAGCACGCCTGTTACATGTCAATAAGGATACATGTACTAAGTGCAGACATCATTAGCACAACAGATAGTGTACTGTTTCATGCATGAGCACCACCAGTAATTGCTAAATACCTTCATAGCTTTAAAGTATGACTTAGAATCTTTATGGGCAGCAAGAAATGTTTTGTTTTTCCCTAATTACAATTTCATATTGAACAGACAACCGTATCCCCTTCATAATTAAATATGATGCGCTTGTTTTTCACACCATGTGTGCGAACTGCTGCTACCCAAGTTCACCTGAGGTCGGAATTAATTACTGTGTACACTAGAGGGTAGTATTGCAGTATAACATGTGTTCAGACGATGGTGGCGAAGCTCCTTTCAATATAGCAACTCACCTAAATGTATCAAATTGAATTACAACAATACAGACTGCAAACTACAAACCGAGTTGGGCTCTAGATGTGGGTCGGTCATGGTGTTCCCATGACCCACATACGTCCTCGTCCATTATTCATACATAAACATTCAGAAACAACCCCTACAGTGGAGTTGATTCTTCAGCTCCAACAGTTAAAGAAAATATTGCCATGTAACATATAACGTGTTAAACCAATGACAGCATCTAAAATTGGATTCAAGAATTGTGCATAGAAATTCTACTTTGTGTATCATCATGGGCAATGTTGTCAATATAGGTCTTTCTTGTATGCTACTGCACACAATTTGTTTTTCAAGTTTCAGAATCTGGCACAGTATAAATAATTGCAATTATAAGAACCTTGCTTTGAAAGAGAAATCAAAATTTATGTCCTTTTGGTTACAATTAAAAAATTTTGGTCTCTCTGCCGGAAACTTATGAGCAAATCTGAGTCTAGATGTTCTATTTGTATTCTGGTCCGGTTGTGGGTTAATTGTTTGTGTTTTGAGAAAAAAGGGTGTGTGAAAAAAATAAAGTTGATGGATGTGTGCTGTTGTGGTCCATCAATTAAAATATTATTAACTTTCAGTTCATATATTCTAAGCATCCCCCAAATCACTTGAAAATTCTGCCATTCTGTAGTAAAATACAAGCGGCGCGTGTTGTTGCATGTATACTAGACAAATAATAGAAATGGACCTGACCAGCTGGTATTTGGGCACTTTGGGTGTTCTAAAACAATTAATCTGCATTTTTTACGTGCATTTCTATGACAATCTCTGGTCCCAGTGACATTTCAAAATTGACTCTATTTTTTTCAATAAATCTTATAATATCATGATAAATTGATATTATAATTATTGATGTCAAAAATCTTTGGCCCGGAGTAGTGAAATAACCCCACTGCAAAAAATTGTAAATTTCCAATAAAGAGTCAGATAGATTTAAATAGTTGGGAACCAGATAAAATTTAGTCAAGTTCTTTGTCTGTCTGTAACGGTCCTACTGTTAAGTCTTGAACAAAGATTAGATTTAATTATACTCAGGTCCAACCTGGATTTTGTCTGATGTCCATCGAGTGCCAACAATGTCGAGTTCAATGTTGAGGTTTTGCTTGTTGGGATGGCAATTTTATTTGTCCTGCCCCTCATGAAAGAGAAAAGACCAACTTACACAGGGCTCACTTCCTTGTACTCTGCTGCAAACTTGCTTTACAGTTAGAGGGCTCTCCGCGACACAGACATATTTTTTTAAAAATGGAAAAAGAGCCAGAGGGCTCCTGTACAAGGCCATAGGGAATGGAAAAGAATGGAAATGCATCTATTAACCTCTATTTAAGTTTTTAGCAAGCATCCGTCTTTTGGTCAAAGTAGTGTGGGTTCTTGTGTGGTGCTAAGGGGGTTTTGTGCGTGAGGTGTATGTATGGCAGCAGGGGGGTTTTTTTTGTTTTAACTAATTAATGTATTTAATTTGTTTTCCATCAGATTGGTTCAACCCTTCCTAAAAGGACTAGCATAATGGGTATTCATTTGTTATCTCACCGATGTGCAGTGGATGGAAAATTAACTTGTTGGAATACATTAGGTAAAGGCGTCGTAATTCCGAAAACACAAAAACTAATGAATGAACTGTCCCGGTTGAAAAATGTTCTGGTTGAAGTGCAAGAAGAGTAGTCCCAACAATACTTGAGCGCAGTGAGCTAAACCCACAATCAGCGATTTCTTCAAAGTGTAAACAAATACGCCCCCCCCCCCCCCCATATTTTAATCAGTCCAATTTTTTTGGCACTGTTGTATTGAAATTCTGTGCTAGTTAAAGTAAAGGACCCCTATAAAGTGGCTAGTGTAACACCACGTTATTTGTCCGAAATTATGATTTTATGCTCTGTTTCCTGATAGTAGGGGGGGGATCAGGGGGGAGGGATCGACTCTTTTGGGGTGGGTCTAGAAAGAAACAGCGCCAATTGGCCATTCTTCAATTAAAGGACTGAGTTTAAAATGCTAAGTGTCTGGTTTTCACAAAAACAAAAAGGAATATTCCTGGGGACTGGCCCAGCACGTAGTGTGAATTTTTTGCTTTTAAAAAAAGAAAAAACCTAAAAAATTAAAAAAAAAAAGGTATTTAAAACAAATTTGAGTTGGGCAATGCATGGATTGACCCCAGAAAGGACAAATACATCCCCCATATTTTAGGCCTAAAATAATCCACGGTGGGGTGCAAACTTTACAGTTGTTGATGTGACACAAAAGTTTTAAATTCATATTGAGGTCTGGAATTGTTTAAAATGCAAAACATTGCAAGAGCCTTTATGGTTTCCTGTTGACGATGTGTTGAAAATTGACAAATGTCCTTTCAAAGCAAGAGTGTGGTTGGGACACCCAAAAATTCATATTCCTGCATGGGCCATCTTCCGATTCCTGGAGTATAATGTAGTAGTAGAGTAGTAAGTCAGTAGTAGTAAGTAAATCTTTATTTATTCAGGGGTTAATCGGTTTCAGTTACAAAAACGGGTCTCCCATTTATGAGACCCTGACGAAGACATTAATATACAAAAGCCATTTGCCAAATACCAAAATTCATACATTTGAAATGTAATTACAAAATCAATAAGAGGAACCAAACCCAAATATAACAGCAACTAACTCTAGGAACATGAGATTTGAAAAGTATTCATGTTCATTCAGAAAATAATTGCACCTACATCAGTTGGGAGGCGTTACTCCCTCTAAAAATATTAGTGTACGCTTGCTGGTTATTATGTTAAAGGGATGGAATACAGAGTTGGAATATGTCTACAGGTTTTATTGGACGATGAACCATCAGAAATATACATAAAACTGAGATGAAGATAATTGAAAGAAAGATGGGGTCCTCAATCCTCATTCATAATTTTTTACGACATTTGGAAAACAACCAAAAGAAGCTGATTTTGCCATCTTTGTCCAGTTTATCCCAGTTTAAAGTAGTCATAAATGTCAGTAATTGACTTTTTTTTTTTTTTTTTTTTTGGTGTTCAATATCAGCAAATAAAAGAACACGAGCAAGCGTGTTTTGCAGAATTTGAATGAAGAGTTAGAATATTCAATTTTGCAGTAGTTAGACCAAACTGGGAGACTTCTGCAATAGTCAAAAATGTGGCAAAAAAGAAAAGGAAAATAAAGCATGGCTAACATATTAAGGGTGTTTGAAAGAATATAAAACTTTAACTTACGAATCAACACCAATGGTTTTGAAATAATGATGATATATAATCAACATGCTCACACCAAGATAAGTGGGTCAAAGACAAACACCTAAGTACTTAAATTGTCAACTTGTTCTATATCTGCATATCATACATCAGATTAAATCTTTTCACCACTAAATTTATTAACAACATTTTGTTCCAAGATCATGAAGTCTGGTTTTCTTTATGTTCAAAGACTCAAAGTCAGTTGCTTGTTTTCAAACCACTGTGCAATCTTCGACAAATTATAATTCATATCACTGAAAGAGTCGTTTTTGTAAATACCTCATTCAATAGAAAAAAAATGAAGACTTCTTAGTTTGTTAACCAAGTCAGTACCCCCCCACACCACAGAAGTCCTCTATCTGTCACTATGTTTTGTTTGTTGTCTTTGCTATAGGAGAAAGAAATTCATTTTTGAAAGTTTGTGACAAAAAGAAAACTCCACATGGGAGATCTTTTCATAAATGGTCATTTCCAATCTGTTGCTTTTAGATCTAACAAAGACCCATTGAAATTGTTATTCTCCATTGTTACTCAACCAGAAATATAATTCAATTTAAAAATATTTTTTGCTTTTTAATTATTGTTTTGCCTACAAATTTGCTTTTTAAATTGTGTTGTTAAAATACCCAGGTGGGGCTTTGTACTAGAGAGGAAGAAAACAGTCTGCCAAACTTCATGCGTATGAGTTTGTTTCAAATTTCAACCCAACATTCATGATTGGTGTGAAAAAATTGACAAGCTTCAATGCACAGTGCTACAATTTTAAAACTGTTTGGGGTCATAGTTAATACCCAATTTAAACTTGTTCCCACCACCTATGCTACAACCCATGTGTTTGATATTCCTCTCAGGCTCGGGTTTTTGCATTTCCGAGGAGGTGAGCGGATCACACCTCCCCTCCTACTTGGTTCCGATTGCTCACCCACACCAAAGAATCTGAAAATACTGTACTTCTGGAGAAGGGGAGAAGGCAGGCGTTCCAATTATGTGCCCCAGGAGACAAAAGAAACAAAGAAAAAGGGGCGGAGGACGAAATGTGCGCTATATGAGGACATCAGGAGTTGGAAGGGATAAAAAAAAAAAAGGGAGGTTGGGAATTAAGAGAACTGTGGGTCAAATTTATAATACAAGACCGGCTATGTATTAAATTAAATAAGTGGGGTAATATTAAGAATTTAAAGTCAAAGGACCCACCCACAACATTTATTTATGCTTTGTTTGTTAGAATATATGATATTGTTTGAATTAAATGACATTTTATTTGGTGCTATGGTATGACATGCATGACGGGCAGTATATTCCATTTGAGTGCTTGTGAGGCTTTGCAAGTGTGAAATAAAGAACAACGATTTTTTTTTTTTTTAAAGAATAAGTTGTATGCCGTATAGTATTGAAAAAGTTGCTTCTATTTACACTGTCTAATAACTATTATAATATTACCAAAGATAAAGTGTTATCTAACCTAATCCTTGAATTATTAGGATTTGTGAAGCATTTCCACTGGCTATTAATGGATTTATATTTAAGGAAGTTTGAAGGCAGGAACAAAAGCTTGTTTTTAAGCTCAGAAAAGAAGATGCCTGGTTAAGCAGACAGACTGCCCATGGCTATATTAAGTTTAAAAATTGCCTGTTGCAATTTGGTTAAATTTCAGATCAGGTGCTTGATGAAAATATAAGGGGAATTTTGTATAGTAATCTTCATCTATGTCGCATGCATTTACTCGGATAGATGTATAATATAAATTGGGAATCGATGTTACACATGTACTGTGATACTACACAGTTTGTCTTGCCACTAAGGTTTTCCAAATTTAATAATTCAAATTAAAGGTTTTTCCCTGGCCCGATCGCTAATAGCCCTCGTTCCCCAGGGACCCCAAATTTTTACCGGAAATAGTAAGGTCCAAATTTTGGTATAAGAAGAAACTATTTTTTCTCATTTTATCCTGTGAAACATTAGGGCTAAGGATGTTTAGTTTGGAATGGAAGTTATGAGGGGAAAATATGCACCATTTTGGTTCACCAATATTAATTTACAAAGAACTATATGGGGGCTTACAAAATCACGTTTTTTAGGTCTCCTCACATCAAACGATTGAAATATCGGTAGCAAAATGTACAGATGGAGTTTGGGGTGAGGAAGTCATCTATCAGATGAAAAACTTCATTACTAAACCGGGCCATCATTCCCCCTTTCATAATCAATTAATAAATTAGTTGTATAACATTAGGACCATATTATTGCAGAGAACTTTATTTCAGCAATTTGATACCACCCCCCCATTATACTTCCATTTCAAAATGTGGGCAAAAGTACAATAAAGACTTAGTTCCCCTGGAAAGGTGCCTTGCAAAAATCATACCCTCGGGTAATGTGAATTTAAATTAAGTCTCCCGCTTTTGCCATGAAATTGATTGCACCTAAAACCAGAAATATTGAAAGAGTTCAGGTGCAAAAGAAATTCCATTTTTATCACCTGGCTGAAAAACAGGCGATTTTGTGTGATTCGTGCAATGTCCGTATGCGTATGTATGGGTGTGTTCCAGTGTGGTTGGTTTTTCCTTTTTCATGTCTCCTCAAAGTTTAAGTCCTGTACACCAGCCTTGAGTTAAGTTGCGCCAATAGGGGTTCCTTCAGTGGGGATGATGTCAAAGGTCAGGGACAAGGTCAAAGGTCCAATGACGGTCAGTTCCAGACTGCCATGTTGCCAGGGGATGACGCACGTGTACTTGGGAGTATTGGAGTCTAATTTGAGAAGATACTGACACAAATAAAATACTAGTCAATGTAAAGAAAATAATAAGAAATATATGCTATTTGACAATATTTCCAAAGCCACCTTGGACTTACAAGAGGTATCAATTTAAGAGTCGGCATTATGCACATGGGCTTTACTTCAAAAAGGCATATTTTATTGCTTTTTGCATATGATCTAGACATAAATTTTTGCTATAAAATCAATCAATTAAATCAGAAAAATGAAGACTTCTGGTAAACCAAGTCCAGTACCCCCCACACCACAGAAGTCCTCTATCTGTCACTGTTTGTTGTTGTCTTTGTATAGGTAGAAATTAATTTATTGAAAGGTTGTGACAAAAGAAACTCACATGGGAGATCTTTTCATAAATGTGTCATTTCAATCTGTTGCTTAAATATAACAAAGACCCATGAAATTGTTATTCTCCATTGTTACTCAACCAGAATAATTCAATTAAAAATCAGATTTATTCATCAACCTTGCTACAAATTTGCTTTTTTAAATTGTGTTGTTAAAATACCCAGGTGGGGCTTTGTACTAGAGAGAAACAGTCTGCCAAAACTTCCTGCGTGAGGTTTGTTTCAAATTTCAACCAAATCATATTGGTGTGAAAAAATGACAAGCTTCAATGCACAGTGCTACAATTAAACTGTTTTGGGTCATAGTTAATTACCCATATTAACTTGTTCCCACCACCTCTGCTACAACCCATGTGTTTGATATTCCTTCCTCAGGCTCGGGTTTTTGCATCCGAGGAGGTGATAGCGATCACCTCCCCTTCCTACTGGTTCCGAATTGCTCACCAACAAAGAATGAAATACTGTACATTTCTGGATAATTGGAATTAGCATAACAAAGGGTGCCATATATGCCCTGCTGCACCCACCACACTTTCTTGTCATTAATCTCCTTTGTCCCATTTCTAATACAGAGGCTATGTATTCAATTCCATATTTTAAATCTTAGATTTAAAGTACAAATGACCCACATTTTATTTTTAATGCTTTGTTTGTTAGAATAATGATATTGTTTGAATTACATACATTTTTATTTGGTGCCTATTGTATTACATTAATGAGGCAGTATCCATTTGAGTTGCATGTGAGGCTTTGCAAGTGTGAAAATAAAGAACAAACGATTTAAAGAATAAGTTGTATGCAGTATTGAACAGATTGCTCTGTTTACACTGTCTACTCACTATTATGAATATTAACCAAGATAAAGTGTTAATCTCACGTAATCCTTGATTATTAGGATTTGTGAAGCATTTTACACTGCTATTAATGGATTTATATTTAATGAAGTTGAAGGCAGGAAAAATGCTTGTTTAAGCTTCAGAAAAGTAAGATGCCTGGTTCAAGCAGACAGACTGCCCATGGCTATATTAATTTTTAAAAATTGCCTGTTGCAATTTGGTTAATTTCAAGATCAGGCTTGATGAAAATATGATAAGGATTTTGTATAGTAATATTCATCTATGTCGCATGCATTTACTCAGATAGATGTAATAATATAAATTGGGAATCGCATGGTGTACACATTGTACATGTGATACTACACATGTTGTATTGCACTAAGGTTTTCATAATAATTCAATTAAAGGTCCATGGCCCGATCGCTAATAGCCTCGTCCCCAGGGACCCCAAATTTTACCGGAAGTGGTCCAAATTTTGGTATCAGAAGAAAACTATTTTTCTCATCCTGTGAAATATTAGGGCTAAAGGATGTTTAGTTTGGAAGTTATGAGGGAAAATATGCCCCATTTTGGTCGACCAATATTAATTTTACACAGCACTCTATGGGGCTTACAAAATCACGTTTTTAGGTCTCACATCAAAACGGATTGAAATATCGGTGCGAAAATGTACAGATGGAGTTTTGGGGTGAAGTCCATTCTATCAAGATGAAAACTTCATTTACTTAAACCGGGCCATCCCCCTTTAATAAATCAATTAATAAATTAGTTGTTATAACATTAGGACCATATTATGCAGAACTTATTTCACATTATGCTACCCCCCCCCCACTTTATCCTTCAAAATGGCAAAATTACAATAAGAATTAGTTTCCCCTGGAAAGTGCTTGCAAAAATTCATACCCTCGGGATACATTTGAATTTAAATTAAGTCTCCCGCTTTTGCCTGAAATTGATTGCACCTAAAACCAGAAATATTGATCAGAGTTCAGGTGCAAAAAGCAATATTCCATTTTTATCCCCTGGCTTGAAAAGCAGACAGATTTTGTGATAGTGCACATGTCCGTATGCGTATGTATGTGTGTGTTCCAGTTTGGTTAGGTTTTCCTTTTTCATGTCTCCTTCGAAAAGTTTAAGTCCGATGTACACCAGACTTGAGGTTAAGTTGCAATAGGGGTTCCTTCATGTGGGGATGATGTCAAAGGTCATGGACCAAGGTCAAAGGTCATCTGAGGTCATGTTCCAGACTGCCATGTTGCCAGGGGGATGACGCAAGTTTACTTGGAGTATTTTTTCCTAATTTGAGATACTGACACAAATAACTACTAGTCAATTGTAAAGAAAATAATAAGAAATATATGCTACTTCTGACAATATTTCCAAAAGCCACCTTGGACTTTACAAAGTAGGGTATCAATTTGAAGTCAGCATTATGCACATGGCTTTACTTCAAAAAGGCATATTTTATTGCTTTTTGCATCTGGACTCTAGACATAATTTTTGCTATAAAATTCAATCAATTAAATCAGAGAGGTGATTAAATATCCAGTATGTTAACATTGTTCCAAAACTGCTTTCATTCCCCTTTTCTTTCACAGGAAATATTATATAACTTTGTGTGTGCATTGGATTAATTTTGAGATATTCTGAAATTGAGTGGAAGCAGAGATTTTTTTAATGGCTGATTTGCACTTTACATTAATAAATATGTTGTTTACACTTTCAACAAAAGTGTCATTTTAAATCATTTAAGTAGCCCCCTTATTTTTGGGTGTTGTTTTAAACATAAATCAATTAAAAAAAATTTTACTTTCATTATCTGTGTTAAATAGCTCTTTTAAATTTCTGTTTGGGTTCTGAAAAAGTGGTTCACACATGACTTATGTACTCAGCGTTTCCTTAACACCACCCCATTCCGTCTGATCGTTGTATATTTTTACCTTTCTACTCATACCCGCCCTGTGGCATTTTCTCTACTTGGGTTTCTACCAAGGTCGACCCTCCCTGCAGCAAATTCCTATAACATAATCGCTCCCTGTTTAACTGGGTCGCTGATTTACAAACTATTCTTATCCAAGCCAAGTTCTTCATGGCTTATCAGATACGCAGGAGGCTAAATATAAGTCGGTACTATTTTTCTTTTATCAACTCCATTGATAACTTCATAACAAAGGTCCAAGTATGTATACAAATATATTACATGTATATAGAATATTGTTATAGTGTTACTAGATTTATGCGTAGTTTGTATTAAAAAAAATAATAAATTAACCCAGCACTGCTAAAATATTCTTGGTGTTTTAAATAATTAACAAATAAAGAGCACTTAGGCATACCAACTTACCATTTAATAATAATAAATGTGTCAATCTAATATGCAGATCCATCCTTGCAACACTTTTTTAATGAATAATTTTCAACTGTTTAAAGACCAATTAGATAGGGCCTGATAGAAACTGTTCTCCTGGTATTAAAATTCTGTTATCTAAAGAGCAGGATCTATCATCAGACCAGGGATGATTCAGTAGGTACATCAGACTTCATGACATCCCCACATCATCTCCTCAGATCAATCGCCAAGACAACGCCACATTGGGCAACCAGCCAGCTGACCTTCCCAGCATGCACTAGGCTTCCATTCAGCCAGCCGGCATAGCACACACACACAATCAAACAGATGACTGACTGCTGAGGAATATGTACATACAGTCGATGTATGAGTGAGTGCTCCTTAGCTACGTGTGATACAGTATTGGCTACATTTATGCTTGGTGGAGAATCATATTAAGATGTTTTGTGAGAAGTGAATATCATTCTTGATGGTGGAAGACAGCTCTAATATTTTGTGACATATATACCAAGCGCACATGTACCAGTGGGAATTTTCAATTCAATACAAATTTAAAGGGATTTGATTTTACTGCAATTGTTTTGAGATGATCTTGCATGGACCTCACTTTAGCACAGATTGTTCCATGATTCAGAGGACTTTTAAATCGACTTTGATGTGGCACTTGTAAACATGGGAATCAAACACTTCCGTTACAAGTTATATCCACTAGTAATGTTGCATTTCTGCTTTGCATAAATATCTTGTAAATGCTGCTAGTAAGAAGCTCGTACCATGCATCATCAGCATCAGATGCACTCAGCCATGTGTTAATTGCCAGTCTACAATAAATAGCTAACCTGAGTCAATTGACAAATGGCTCTCTACTACCACCACATCCGTGGATTGTAGCTATGTTTTTTCCTGGTTTCTGTCATCTCAGATGTACACATAGATAGCAGAGTTTGGGCATCGAGAAATGCTGCTCAACCTGAGTTAGCCAAGACATGTTCAATCCATTGCTTCTGCAGGGTGCCACTGATGGATTCATCTGCCCCACTGCACTGCAACAACAGTGGACTCTCGCTGAATTTACATAAAGCAAGATCAGGGGAAAGTCTAAAGGAAATGTGATAACATTATTTTGGTATACAAGGATATTACACACAGGTGTTAAAGTTACTCATCAGCAGAAAGTAAGCCCAAGCTGGCAGCAGACAATACACTACAGTGGAATTCATTTGTAACCAGAGGGTGAAGTCCATCCTGTGAGTTTGACAGATCATGGTGCTTCATGTGCATTTGACCATGAATTTATAATTTGATGTCCTGTCCATTGGCTTATCTAATCATTGCTGTAAACTACATCGTAAGAATTAGCATCACGCTGTTCATAAGCATGCATTGAATTGGAAAGTGCTTCTGAATGCGAAATCACAACAGGACTAGCTTAGTGTTTGATTGGAGCATTTATACTCAGAGAGTGCAAAATCAAGAAGCTTTTCATCAAGAAACTTACCTTTGAAGTTGTGCCATCAGTGACAAGTGACAAACTTTGAATAATTATAATCTTGGAAGATTTATAACTAATCCCGAAACCTATGACGAGGGAGCTGAATTTGCAAACCCAACACCAATGACGACGTTTGGCTTGACCATGAGTTTCCGTCGTAAAAAGCGCTCGCTTCACTTGAAGCTGCGCAAGAGTCGGTGTTTGAGCGAGATCACATTTGGTAAGTAGCCATAAAGAATAAATTTGGGACTGGGAGTGGGGTCCTTTGGTTCCCCTGGCTCGAAATATCAGAATGAAATGGAATAACATCTGCATTTTCTTCCCAATTTTAGGATAGATTGCCACCAACTTTGGCCAAAATTTAGGACAAAACTTATGTAAATTGGGCTATTTTCCTTATGCTCTACATGCATTTGCTTCTGTCACCAGATTGACTCGCGGATTTTGCTCCCGTAGCTCGATTGCCTCAATATGCCACTGTCACCTATGGAAAAGAGTTGATGTACCACTTGGTGGAATCTTAGGTTTACCGCATAGCATTTCATAACTTTGTTGAAGAAAGATTACAGTTTGAAATGCTGGTGAAGAACAGTGATGCAGTGCAGAACCATGTAGCCGTGGAACTAGGGCTCACTTCATGTAGTATCAAATGAGCTGTGAACTGACCTGCTCATTGGTCATGCCATCTTGGTCAGTACTGAGATAGGGATAATTGAGAGGTATCATCCCAATGCTGTTAGTGAAATTAGATTACTGGCCACTCTCACGAAAAAAAATCTGAGGTACACCAACTCCCCCTATACTCCATTTCCCTACCTCCGTGCAGTGACGTGAGCGCGAGATTTGATGATCGCACCTGTAAACCGCGCGCGCTGGCTGAAAGCGACAGCGTTTTAATGCTCATGCATATAGACGGCATATCTTGAAAGCTGCGTCAAGGTGAGGACATCACTGCACGGAGGTGGAGAAATGGACTAAAGGTGACAATTGCATATGATGGCATACTCTTATAATTATAAAGGAGATGGGGCAGACACGGATCCCCATTTAATTCATTGGTATGGATAGCTCACATTCTATACACTGAATTACCAATATGCTATTGGAAAAATTTAAATGTGGTTACCACAGTCAGTTTATATCCATCTCATTGAAACAAAAAAAAATAAATCCATTAAGTTTGTATGTAGCAATAGCCTTGTGAAGTGTTTTGTTAGCTTCTTATCAAGTAAATGGGGTCCTAGGATAATCAACGATTTGGGCAAAAAATCTAATAATATTATAAGCAAAACCGGAAATTATCCTGGTATTTTCAAATTCCCTTAGAAAAGTCCTACAATATGTCCAAGGTAGGCATGTGCAAATATGACTGGGATTCGGTTTCACAGTGGTACTTGGCTGAGTATACTATTTTGATTTCTAAGTAAGGCTAGATTGAATCATAACTTGGAGTCCTGCTTATGTTGAGGATTAACCATGATTGTCCAAAGACACCAATGATGCCAATGTGTACATGACTATTCCCTGACCACCACAGTATACATCACTTAATAGCTCAATTACATCAAGTGACACGTGCCAGTAATATTGGGGATCCATTGAAGCCAGTATTTGTTAACTTTTGTTGATCTCACCATTAGAGCAGTTGTGCCACATCCACCAGGCCTGGTTTCTTCAGCCCTATTACAAGGGTTAGGTTTACATACACTGTACAAATACACTTGAGTGTATATGATACAAGGGGCCAATGGGGTTCCCACTGAGGTCAACTGGACACATGTTCTTTTGTTCAGATTTTGGCAGCAAGGCACCTGGGATGGTAATGAAAGCTGCAACTTGAAGAATATGATTGAAATGTATGTGGACTGACTTGCCTGTAGGATTTTTATACTTTTTATTTAGCTTGTTGATTTATTATGCTCATGGAGGTTGGGTGGTACTTGATAACTGGTGGTCATGCGTCGAATGAAAAGATGGTATGCCAGTATCAGCTCATTCATGTGAGAAAATAATTTATTTTTAAAATAAATTATGAATGATGTGTACTTACTTCAGAACATGATTATGAAAGCTATGTTCTGTTATTCTTTCATGTGAATTTGAATTTGTGATACCAAATCCTCAATATTATGGGGTAAAGTGGAGGGGACAAAATTTTTATTTTTTCCCATTTAAAGGACATTTCATGATCCACAGCCTTGCCCCCCAATTTACCTCAAAGAAATTTTGATTTTTATATCGTCTGAACTCTAAGCCCAAGTATATTATGTGTGCCTAATCTTATCTTCAAATTTGATCTACTCTAGCAGCAATTTGTAATTTTATATTTTCTGTCCATGAACATGACCAAAATGACAACACAGTGGCCTATGGGACAGCAGGATACAAGTAATTTGCTCAAAACATCAAAACGCAACATCAGAATCAACTGAAATTTTGGAAATAACCTTTTCTTGAGGATATCTAGTGATTCATAAACAAAAATCAAGGTGGTAAGGGTCACGAAATGCACCTTTAAGTATAGTAACATGCATCCTTATGAGTTCAGACATGTGTCCCCTCATGACATTTGTCAGCCATGACTTATAACCTCATTGTCACCGGTTCCTCTAAAAGACAGACCACAAACTGCAGACCGCAGACCACAGTCACTGGTTAAAATTAACAAACAGATAGTGTTCACAACAGATAAGCATTTTGATATTGGTGTTACTGCAATGTGCAACACATAAATAATACATGATTACCATGCCTTTTCTCCTCCCAGATCCCAGGTGTAGCTGAAGCAAAGTAGATTTAGGAATGAATGATATTCCTCCAGAATTAAAGACACAATCACCATGGCTAATTCACTTAATCAGAAAATCGCAAAAATCAGATTTTGGCATATTTGTTATGAGGGTGGGTATGTTCACATACTCAGCAAGTGATAAGTGATACCCTATGCAAAATTGCACTATTTTATTTCCAATAGATTCCGTATATTATAGCAACAATTCATATAGCACTGCTCATGATAGAATTGTAGTTACAAGAAAGTTGGGAGATCACTTTTGTTACAAAATCACAAAATTTAATGTAGAATGGTTTGGACATGTGTGAGCAATGTTCCATAATCTCACATTAAAAAAAAATGACGCTTCTCTCCCAAGATCTTTTAAAGCCTTGTGTGAATGAAATATTCAAATTAGCACCCTTTTCAGCACTGAATCATAAATTAGCACTCAGGTGTTGAAAATGTGGATTCCCAATCAAATCACACTGTTATTGGCAGAAAAACCACACTGGTGCCTGGTTGGATTTTTGCATCTCACATCTTAATCCTGACCCAGTGGCTGTCTTACAATAGTCTCAAGGAAGGAGTTGCTTCTGTGGATCATGTAGATGAGTCATTTTTTCTCCCCTTGACCTTGGCCCTCCCTGAGGTCAAGTTTTTGTGTGTTTAATTTCATTATTATATTAATGCTTTTTACATTACGTGTGATTAGCTGTTGTGGGTTTATAAATAACACTGTGCATGCTGTGAAAGCTGATGCAAATTGCCAGTGGTTTGACAGTGCTGCTGTACAACAACATAACGTTTGTTAATTATAAGTGATGGACTGGGTATGGGCAACTTCTTGTATTCGATTTCTTTTTATGTTGGCAATAAAGAAATTCACTGTAGAAGTGCCACATATAATACTCTATTGCCCCAACAATTGGTAAAAAAAAATCACAAGGTATAAGCACGTCGTATTATGTGGCACTTCTATGACGTATTTGTCAAGAGTTGAAAATATTATTTTACAAAAAATATGCGTTTATAAACTTGTGCTTATTTTAGAAAATTAGAGTTTTTAAGTTTGTCAGCCAGGCCAGAATGATGGGGGTGGAGTGTGGGGGTGAGGGGATGGGTGCAGTTCCAAATTCCATTAAAGGGGAAAAGTCCATGTTTTTCTTATTTATTTTCAAATAAAGGTCCAAAATTAAGAGAAAATGTCACCCCAAAAATAAATCCTGCATACTGGCCTGGTTTAAGCCTTAACTATGATATTCAATCTTGTTTGCACGTGTCTGTATTTATGGAGAAATTGATTTAGGACCCCACTAAAAAGGATAAAAATAGTGTGAATTGCTGCATAAAACTTCATTTATTGCTGGCACTCTGATTTAAACTCTTCCCCACATTTGGAAAATGGATAGAAAATTGTAAAGCTTTGACACATATTTCTGAGAAAGTTTTGATGACATTTTACACATGAAGTATTCACAGATGATGATGAGGATTTTATGTAATATACAGAAAATACTATGCTTTAGTTTGTTTTCAGATTGCTTAGAAAAAGAAAAAAAATTAGGTCTAATTCCAAGTAATTTCATTTGATCCAATACAGAGTATCTTCTGGGTCATTTTTTATTTTCAAATTTTGTAGATTTTTTTTTTAATTTCCTTTTTAGATTGTTGTTTACTACTTCTATCAGTCTAAACACAGTGATTCTCAAATATGATCTAGCCAGAGATGGTACAATGTCTGGCTGCTTCACTGAATTCTTCAAGGTCCTTGTCTATGCATTGTTGCTCCAACATTGGGCAGACAGAGAGATGTTCTATTGTCTGTGGTGCTATTGCACAACCACAGGTAGTGTCCTGATTTGCTTCCAGGTTAGCTCTCTTCTGCAAGGAAACCTTTTGTGTCATCTGCAAGAATTGCAAAAGGCACATAGGGAATTACTCTGGTCATATGTCTGTGTGTGTGTATGTGTGTCTGTCGTCAAAATGTTAACCCTTAATATATTGCATGCCGTATGAGTTCCGTAAGGGCTACGATGATGTAACTTGGTGGAAAGGAGGGGGCAGGGTGGGGTGACATGTTGGCAACCTCATGTGACCTTGATGACCTCATGTGACCTTTGGCTCCATTCACAAACACGGTCCGGGGACCGTTATTTATTTTTTACTTATTTATATCAAAATCTCTAAACTGGTAAGAGTTGATATCTGGCAGGCTTAGATGATCAATGTATACTTGTGGATACTGAAGTGGCTGAATTCTGTGGTCATGTGAAATTTTGAGACTAACTGCAATTTTAGTTTATTTTGTTTGTGTGTTGAATTGCCATGATATTGATATTGTTGATTAGGGTTGGAAATTGCTTGCCTCTCTGTATGATGATGCAAAGACATGTTTATTGGTGAATGCTATACATACAGGGTTTTAAATATAAAATTCAGTCCAATTGCTGAAATTTAAAGACCAGTTGTAGAAAAGTGTTTGGCTAAAATCTTTTGAGTTAAAAATATTATTTTATTCCATTTAAATTTTTAAAAATTAATTATTTGTAATTTTGTATAAAAATTGATAATTTGTCATTTTGTGTACACCCTTTCACTGATAATTATCAGTCATTTCATTAACTTAATTATAATTAACTAAAATTTTGTTTGGATTTTATTTAAATTTTATGTTTTAAGGAAATTATTCTAGTCTACTTTAGATACACCGTCTCAAGCATATTAAAAGCTAGTCGCACAGCAGTAACATGACATGTATGTGTGTAACCCATCAATACAAAATTTATTGAAAGCACTTCCAAATGCAAGTGTTAAAAAATCACTCATTAATTGCTATTGTTGCATTTTGATAACAAAATGGTGAAGAGTTGGACACCATGAGTCATTTTCACTTGCATTAAAAATAGCATTTATTATATTTCATTGTTGGAAATGATAATGAATTTGATGAAGCATAAGGATCGTAGGTAGTGTATTTAAATAAAAGCTCTTTGTCATCTAGAACCAGGAAACACATGGGCAGTCTACCAACTGCATTCAGCATATGCCATCCCCTTAAATGAAGAGAATTGATGGGTGCATTACTAGTTAGATAAATACACTCAATAATGCATCCTAGCAAATATATTGGTGACAAAGGAACATAAAAATTGTTCCGACAGGAAATCTATATATTGCTTGTTATTTTTGGCCCTGAAGTAGTTTCTTGCATTTTTTTAGTATATTTAAGATTGTGATTGAAAAAGGAACTATTGAATAATTTTGCTTAAAGTGACAGGAGGAGATTTTTTAGGATACAAATTTCTCTGGATCGGTTGTAGACCACCTACCGAGAACGTTTCGAAGCTTTATTAGACAAACAGGTGCAAAAGAAAACCGCAAACCTTGTTTTGAACTTGACATTGCTATCGTAATCGTTACCCATAGAAAACCATGCTTTGACTTTCTCTGTCGTGCACGACAGAAACTACTAAATCATCATCTTATTACATAAAGACGGCGTATTCGGCTTATTCACTTCAGGTGTGATCTAATACATTGGTAAAAAGACCGGGGGGGTTCGAGAAAAATTGGGGGCGCTTCTTCCTGGAAATCTCCTCATGTCTCTTTAATTGTAGATGCTGTGCATATTTGTGCAGAGACCAAAGTCTCCTGTTTTCTTAATTGTCAATTCCACCTTCTTCCCTTCTATTTTCTAATTAAAAAGTCAAAATTTGTCCTTTCCTGATTGCACACCTTTTCTAATTCTTTCAATTCTGCTTCTATTTCCCATTGTTATATTTATTGTACTTAAAAATTTTAAATTTTAAAATTTTAAAATTTAAATTAAACATTTTTAGGTGATGTCTGACATTTAATTTTCAGTGCAACTTGTCATCATTCTAATGTTTTTATTTTTAATTTCTTATTTTGTTGCTTAAATAATAGTGCTTTCGTAACCAATAGATGTCTCTCTGACTTGCTAATGTAGATGAGGTTTTTATACAAACTGTTGGCCTTAGATCAGCTTTGGCACACATCCAATACTATCTACAGATTTGGTTGCCTCCACCAGCAATCATAAATATAATTATAATTCCTGTCTGTAAACAACAGAAATTACAACACAATGACCTATAGGGTACATTGCTCTTAGATGGCAACAAATTTTTTAAGGCTTTTAGTGTTTTAAGGGTCATTTTCAAAACAAAAATTCCCAGACCACTGACCATTCAACCCATAGAACATAAATGTGCAATTTTTGAAAACTGAACTGAAATTTGAAAATTAACCTTTTTCTAGGATATCTATTGACCAATAAACAAAAAAACAGTTTTAGGATCACAAAATAAACCTTAAAAGGGGGATGACCTGATTTAAGTCTATAAATTTTTCATCTTGATAGAATGGTCTTCACCCAAAACCCCATCTGTAAAGTTTCTCGCCGATATTTCAACCTTTTTTAAATAAGAGATAAAAAATAATTTTGTAATCCCCTTAGAGTACTTTGTAAAATTAATACTGGTCGACCAAAATGGTGCATATTTTCACTCATAACATCCAAACCAAACATCCTTTAGCCATAACATTTCACAGGGTAAATGAGAAAAATAGTAGCTTTCTTCTGATACCAAAATTTTGATCACTTGGTAAAATCTGGTGTCCCTGGGGACGAGGCTATTAGCATCGGACCATGGACCTTTAAACAAACAGAACAATTTGGGGTTTGTCTGTTTTCATCAAAACATTACATATTGTGTAGTCCTAGACCTGATAAGAACAAAACAAAGACAGGCAGACTGGTACAATACAAATAGTGCTATCATCAACACATGTTCAGATGATACCAAGCATTAGTGTGTTCTCTGCCCCACCATATTGGATTGATTAGGTTGGCTAAACAATCAGTAGAATTAAATGATTGAATTGTATGACTGTCAGATTGAGTGATTGATTACCAATTTTAACGCTTGAGGTTAATTATTCAAGATTAAATGGATGTATTGCAAATTACAATGATTGGGAAATCAGGAATGAATGATTAAAATATGTATGTGTAGGCCTATACTGAAAAATGGCTGTATACAAGATTGTACAGCTGATGTTTAAATGGCGTAAACCATCATCACCACAGATATGCCAGCGAAGTCGCCATATATGATTATGGCTTTTGTTAATGTTCACTGGAAATAACCAACCATGGTGATCTCTCATGCAGTCACAATTTGGGACACAGTAGACATCCACACTTTCCCAGAGTTATGTGCTTTGCAGAAAATGGTGAAAAAATGTTTACACCGAGGCCAGCTTTGTTATATACCATGGTGCATTGCCATTTCATGATTCATACCATGTCAAATGAGGGTCTCTCTATGGTGGTTAATGGTATGTTCTTTGAATTGGGCATAACTATTGTGTTTAAATTCATAACATTTTAAAATGTATTCATTACAGAATTTCAGGGAGTCAAAATCACTTTAATAATTTAATTTTAAGCAAACTGAATTTTACGGGGTTTGAGGCTTGAGCAAAGCATGATGGGAAGATAATTATTTGCCTGCAGTTGTCTTATCTATCAAATCTTGCAGAAACAGACAAGCCACTTAACATCAAAACTGATCTCTCTGATCAACTGTAAAATCTCTGCTCTGAATTGTAAGCTGTATTTAAGAGTTCAGAATCAGCAGGACTTTATAAATATAGGTTATGACTGTTAGTTTTAAGAAATCTGACTTGTATGTATTCACAACATGGGAATTACATGTCAGCTAAATGTATTTAAATGCTATTACAGGATGTTGTAGATAGTAGATTGTTTTTTTTGTTTTTGAGTAGGCTTTACAGACACAATATATATGCCCTACCCATGCATATATTATAACTGGACATACACCAATTGCTTGGAAAGTGAGTTAACACTACACTTTTGAAATACAGTCTGAGTTTTAGGAGAGAAATTTTTAATTGCAGGTGTGGGATTAGGTAAGAATCCCTGTTTCTGATTTTTAGGGGGATAAAACCATGCCAGACCCCCGATAACACTCCAGAGTTAAAACTCCAAATGTGTCCTCGTGGTCAAAAAACCCAATTTACACTCCCGAGTTTAAACCTCTGTGTGGACACAACAAGTATTTCTGATTGGCTCATTACGTGATATAACCTCTTGAGTAACCAACCAAAATAGTTCTTCTATTGTATGTATTAATGGACCTTTTAAGTTTTTCTTACCATTTTTCTGATTGGCTAATCATGTCATATAACCCTGTGAATAACCAATCAAATCAGCTGGTAATCCACAGGAGGTTAAGTGTGGTTCTGTACATCATGTCATTAGTTTACCTTCACTGTTGTGGTACTCTTACGAAGCCATCAAGTCCATTGAGTAGGCAAGCGAATGTGTTAATGGCCCAACCTGCAGGCTTTAGATCTGTCATTGACATCAAACTGAAATACAAGGAATCCTTTGTTATACTGTTGGCATTTTACTATGAGCAGCAGTTTGTGTTACCCATCATAATACATCTATGTGATTGTGCAATATGAATACACATTTACAGATACCATTTACATTATCCACTGATTGGTTCTGGGAAGGGAAATTGAATAATAAAGTGAAAGCTTGTTGTGTGTGGGAGAATCCTAGTATGAAATGGCTTTTGTATTGAGCACTTGGTGAACTTTTAGAAACATCTGGTGTGGGAAAGTGGCATTGGGAAGGAAGGGGATAGTTAGGAGAGAAGGGAATGGTTAGTATGTTAGTTGTCTTATGATGATAATATATTTAGAAGTGAGAGAATCTTCAATATTTTCAAGTGAATTTGTTGCAGAATTTCAAATCATCTGCCAATTGCTTTTATCTAAATGTGAAACCCCCTAAATGGTTGAGAGGAGTGCAGAACATGCTACCAGGTGGTTCACTTTTTATGTTAAGGACAAATAAGAGGAGGATATATAAAGAATATCAGTATCTTGCCACACAATATCACACAAGCTTCTTAGATTGATTTCATTCGTTTCCTAAACTTATCAAAGTTCCTATTTCTAGACCTTGATTCTAACTGCAAAACTAGTTATTGTACCTCCCTCTTTTTTCACAATGAGTTTCCATCTAATAATAATTAGCATTTAATATAGCGCTCTACAAAGAACACAGCGCTTTACAGAAACAATGCAACTTTGAGGCAGCAGCTAAAGCCCGATGTATACTCCACTTCACGTCCGCGATATCGCGGCTGCGAAGGAACTTGGCCCCGATTTTTTTATTGCATCGGCGAAAGAATTTCTATCATGCAGTGGATTATGAGGCTTCGCGGAGAGTTGAATTTTGTTCAACTCTCGGCGATATCGCGGCCGCGAAAATGCTCTGACTGACTGTTCTAGGAACCAAGGTCGGGCGATGACCTCATGAAAACCAAGCTGAACCAGCTCTTAAAAATTGCCCTATCAGCCCGCTAATCAACAACAATGCTCATCCAATGAAATACACATTAAATGGCCAATTATTATAAGCTGTGGATGTAGTGCGAAAAATTCCCGAGTAGTATGATCACATCAGGCATGTTTATTTTTGTCTCGCCTGAACTTTGTTCGGCAGAGACTTAGTAATCACTTTTCTGTCTGTCTGTCTGTCTGTCTGTCCGTCTGTCTGTCTGTCTGTCTGTCTGTCTGTCTGTCTGTCTGTCTGTCTGTCTGTCTGTCCGTCTGTCTGTCTGTCTGTCTGTCTGTCATGCTGTCTGTCTGCCTGACGTCCGTGTTCACGGGCTTGTTTTTTTTTTTTTTTTTTTTTGAAAACCAAGCTGAACCAGCTCTTAAAAATTGCCCTATCAGCCCGCTAATCAACAACAATGCTCATCCAATGAAATACACATTAAATGGCCAATTATTATAAGCTGTGGATGTAGTGCGAAAAATTCCCGAGTAGTATGATCACATCAGGCATGTTTATTTTTAAGGATATCGTAAAGAATGTTTTGTCGGTTAGTATTTAATATTCTATTCTGAGCTCCGCATCCTACATGTGCCATATAGGCCAACCCCGTGTACACGGGGTGTGTCTGCAATTAGATAGGTAGTATCATCAAACTGGCTATTTAACATATTATTAATGATCCAAGTCATTAATCCCGGAAGAGTGCGAAATTAAAAGTAAAACATCAAATATAGTCCAGAACTTACAAGAAATTCAAAATGTATATTGGCAACTCAGTCCCGAACTTAACTTGATCACCGTCCTTGCTAACAATTTAAATATAACTTTGACCTAGTATAGTAAATAATATCTAGTTGCTAGATCGCATTCAGGAAATCCAACGCCATATTTCCAAAATAAGACCGGTAGAGATAATTCTTCTAAATGTGATCAAAATTGTCAACTGGCAAAATTAGTTGTCAATAAAATAAATACAGCACGACTTCCTGAGATTAGACATTTAATCGCTCGTATATGATGACTTTTATCGCGCGGTATTGCGATATAAATTTCATCTCAGCTCGCGCGAGTGAAGCGAAAGTGGATATACATCGGGCTTATACAACGCCAAGCAAAACGTAAGCTTAATTTACTTGAATGCGACTGTCTCATCCTGATAAACCAATGAGATAAAATGGTAGCAAAGACCAATGTGACTTTCTCACACAGGTCCTTGCTTTATTAGATAGTACAAGTATGCAAACCTATAGAACCAATAGACATCTGAAACATTGACCTGTAAGCATTTAATGATTACAACATGCTTTCACCTGACACAGTTGAGACACGGCTATGTTTCATCTAAGCATTCTTTTACACACGTATGTCACTCTGCGTACGATCCTTGTATCTAAACTGGAACTACTGCAACTCACTACTAGATGGTATTAACTTAAAAGAAAAAAGGAGACCCAATCTTTCAAAACGGGCTTCAGACTCAATTTAATTCAAACCGAGGAGCACATAACACCATTATAAAAACCCACTGGTTACAGTTAATGAAAGGATCATTTTCAAACTCCGTACCACTAACATATAAGTGAAAAATGAAGCTGCACCAATATACCTGATAAATCTTATACAATGCCGCACTCACAACTCTCAACACACAATGTATCTTCAATCCCAGCTGACGCAATCTTCTCCTTTCAAAAGAACATATACATCTAACGGTGACAAAGCTTTCCCCGCCATTCAGGCACCATTTTTATGGAATAAGTTACCTGCAACAATGCGTATGTCTCCAAACCTAACCATTTCAAAGCAACATTGAAAACATATCTTTTTCCAAATTAATTACTGTATATGATGTTGTATAATAGTTTTTTTTAAGATTGTAGCTTTAAGAATTGTACGTTAAGATTTATTTAATATGTTTGTAACTGTAAGACCATGTAAAGCGCTTTGATCATTCTTAATGCTAGCGCTTATATAAATATCTGTTAGTATTATTATATTATTATGGTTCTATTAGTATTAAACTCAATGTCAAGGCTCAGTTCACTGACCTCCCATACAGAGTAACAACGACAAAACCAGACCCAGTCTGTAGGTTGGGATTCTTAACAGTACTGAAACACTGTTGAGTCAATTAGATGGTATGACCATGATATCTGAAAAGTCATGTAATCTTGCCCTGTGACTCGTGGATATGTTCGCGTCTCGTACTGTTCCTGTTATCTTGGATCCCAACTGAGCTTGCAACTCATAATATTTCGCTGGAATTCATTATAATATTAGGCATAGCATAAACTTTAAGAGGTTATGATGACTTATGAAATGATATTGTGTGTAGGTGGTATTCATTGCTCTTTTTCTTGTCAACTTGTTTCATGTTTGGTCCCATATTTTGTTTTAAATACTGTAACTTGGCCTATACCTGGCTCATTATTTCTTGAACATGACATACGCCTGCGTACCTCCTTGCGTGAACTGCGCCCGACGTACAATCCAACGGTGCGTTGTTTCCCCGGCGGGGTCAAGCGAGCTTTATGACGTCTCGTAGACATCTCAGGGATCAGAATACCTTTCAAACACAAATAAATGCATCGTGTGGCCCATGTTATCTAAATTTTATTATAATATAACAACTTTAATGATTTTAGTTTTTTGGTATGTCCAAAAACAAAAGTACATACATCCACACAAATCTTTAGAAGTACTTGGGTTTACAATGTCGTGGTGTGAAGCGTTGCAGTTCAACGATGATTGGAAGACTTCAAAAATGACAGCATGCAAAGTCACACTTATAATCCTCAGTAATTTCCATTGGAATCTTCTCAGTCCTTGAAGATACTTTTGTCCATCAGTTCAAGACGACAAGGTTAATTAATTCCCTCGACGACACAATTTCCACAGTATCAATCAGTCCAAGATAATCACCACGATCTGTCCACATTTGGAATCCTATTTTGATTCCCCAGCACGTTCGGCTGCAAGACTACAGTAGAATACTTACAGCACTCTGCTCACATGGAAATTGAAATATAGAAATCCTGGCACTGTTTGGAGTCATAAATCTACCATTAATGTAAGATAAAACGAGCTATAACCATACTGTTATCTGATTACAACTGCTGACCCCAGTCCTTCCAGTGACAGGTATTTTAAACTACTTGCAGCCGATTCCCCTTTCTAACAAAATCATTGACATCATCCCTAATGCATACATAACTAGCACTGTCCAATCAAGATTCACAAAAATTAAATCACCTGAATTGCATCACTTTCTCATATATAACTTTGTGGGGAAATCACTAGAGTTCTGCAATGTTTTGATCTCAAAGCATAAACAAGTTGACTCAGTTTCTAAGTTTACATCTTGGGGAATTCCCCATTTCCCCTATTGTGCAATCTAACAGCTGCACTTAGCAAAAACAAACTAGGGGTATTCCCCTTTCTCTCTTTTATAGTAAACAAAGTACTTTTCCCGTGAGAAATCTCTTCTCAAATAAAATTGAGAAAATAATATTTTTAATCAGAAAAATGGAGGCCATATAACAGAGCGTACTTAGTAACATGTCCAAGAAATTGTGAGCCTGAGTATATGTATATAGGTCCTGTGCATGAGTATAAACCCCATCCCTAAATTTTGATAACATTTTCAGGAAAGAGGATTAATTCTTTTGAACAAATGTTAAAATTAATCACAAAATTTTATTTCATAACACATGTTTTCTGATACAAAATAATCACAGAGAGATGTGATTAAATATTTAATACAAAGGGCTCTGATACTCATGAAATAATTTCTTTACCACAACCTGGATTTAATGCATTTGATTATTAATTCCACCTTGCATTTTCATCCATTATTCACCTCCCAAACCAGTGGAGCAATTACAGTAATAAAATTCATAAGCCAGACTCGTACTTGGGTAATTTCTAAAGAAATTATTCTTTTAATGTAAAAGCTGTTTTTAACTGCACAATAATATCAACTATGCTGCATTTAACCAATAACTCCATGATGTAACTGATGTATTTGTACCATTCCCAATCAAGTGTAATTATTTTGCAGGTCTACATAAGGGTATTTTGTGAATTATTAATGTAAATTACAGAAAACTGAATCCTAATTATAACCCAACCTACCATTTCTTACATAATTAATGTTGTTATTAGTAAATTTACATGGAAATGTTAGTCCATGTATCAGGCAGCTGCTTCCTGCCATAAGTGCCTTTGTGTGGGATAAATGTAATATGTTACTGTTACATTCTCTTATGTTATTATGAGCATGTAGATTTAGAAGAACTGGACTGAAGAGGCAGATAAGAAGTAGACTTTGAATCCTATAGAGCCATGCATGTTTTGTCAGTGAGCTTTGAGACAAAATAGCTACTTCAAAATCAGAGAAAATTCTTCATCTTTGCAGTGTTTTCCAAGATGCATGTGATAGTTAGCTCAAGGTCAGGAAAAAGACAGAATATTTCCTTGGATGCTTGGGAAAGAGACAGATACAATTATAACTCTTATGTTATCGGGACTTCTGTTATCTCTTCATCTGATATGAATATTGTATCATTTGACCACCTGCCCTTTGGTTAATTCATGTCATGCAGATGTAAATTTTGACTTGGTACTGAGTGCATTAGAGGCATGATCATTGCTGAACATGGGTAACATGTTTAGTGAACAACTGAAGATGATTCAGTATTTATCTCTCATTTGGTTGACATCACAGACATATAGATGCATGATCTCTGTGCATGTAACAATGGAATCATTGCTTTGTACATTATAATTAACTGAAGACAATCCAGCACAAATTGTGTTGCAAACAATTTGTGGCAAAGTCTTTTTAAATTCATTAACAATTTGCTAACTGGATATGGCTCCTGAAGGTTATACTTGCTTGTCCAATAATTCATATCTCAAAAAGTAGATTTTCATGAAATATTCAGCTATATTCGCCAAAAGATTGCAATATAGGACCTGCTATAAATGTTGTATGAACATTGACAATCCTGTGAATATTTGTGGAAGATGTGCATGGATGCTTGCTTGCCAAAATACAGTATTTGAGATCAGTAGTTGATGCAGCACACATATCCAAGGGGATCTGAATCAAAATATAGTGTGGATTTCCTTTGCTGGCACACATATTGAGTCTGTTTTTAGATTCAACGTAATGCAAGCCGCAATGCACACAGATTTCCCCCCAATCCGCCTTATTCATGAAGTGTACCGCAGTTCACAGTTACTGTATCTTGTCAGCCATGTTTGGTATTACCACAGGGAAGCCATCTAAATTCAGCCTGCTCTGTCCTAACCCATACATGTCAAATCATGCCACAGGCCGGAATCATAGCAGGGTTCACTATTGATGAAGTGCTGACAAATTACTGCCCAAGTTATGCCCCAAAGTACCCTGTGCAGCCATGACCCTATCAGGTGAATTACTAGGATGTATCAACAAACCCAAAACTTGTGGAGTATTTTAAAGGGAAGAAGATGGCTGAAAATGTGATATAACCATATCATTAAACAGCTAGAGCTTCCATTAAACTTTTTGTAATTAGTCATTAAGGTTGTAGAGTGAGTCATTTGTTGTTAATTAAAATACTTTGTGATTATATTGATTATTTCAGTAGTGACCTATAGTATAATGTAATTACCAAGATCTGTCTGTATGCCTACCGGTTGCCTGTGAAATAACATAGATGTAATCACAAATGCAATTTGGGCACTGATGGTAAACCTGGAGGCTAGATCAACAATTGGCATCAACCTACTGCCAGCTTCCTCCATTCCAACACTGTCTCCTCAGTGCATCATATAATCAATTCTAGCACTGCACTGGAAAGGTAAATCAGTCACTTGAAAAGGTTTGCAAGCTTCACATGCATGTGGTGAGCTTCCGTTCTGCAGAGTTATTGTGCCAAAACAAAAATTAAAGTGCAAGACACGAATCAAGAAGTACCAAAATGAGGATGTTTATGGTTTGATGTTGATGACTTGCTGTTGATGGCTTGCTAATGATGGGCATGGTAGAATCCCAAATGCTTATTACATGAAACTTTTAAAAAACAATGCATGCTTTTAAGAGTACTAAATAGGCCCATTTCATGAGTGTGCATTGGTTTTTATTTATTTATTTATTTGAACATACACTTTTATAACAGTGGCACACGCCTACCCGGCGGTGCATTCAGACAAAATTAAAAAAAAATTATTAAGAAAGAAATAAAGTCATTATACAACAGGCGAAAAACCCAAATCAAAATGCTCGCGCACCCACACATATACACCCACATACCCGCACGCACACACCCCCCTACACACCCGGTACCGACCTCACCACACACACACACACACACCCACACATACAATCACAAACACACACACAATAGGTCTATACAATCATACCCACATACACATACACACACACTCTCTTCGCTCATTCATACACACACAACAAGAATTAAATAAAACAATATGAAGTCTATAAAACAGTTGAACAGCAAAATAAGGCATACAATCCATCATAACTGTCTCATCCAGTCTTGGTGTTGCATCCGGTGTGCCTCTGAAAAGAATCCCGAAGGCAGATGCACACCAACATGCAACAACTGACCACTGGATGCGGCATGCACTGAAGTACAAAAATAGAGCAGTTATATAATGGTAAATCCATAGAGTTGACAGATTCTTAAAGTTCAATAAACGATCACTGTTAAAATCACATGGATATTACTCAAAAGTGCACCACAAGTATTTCATGGATAAATCTTAATGGTTTACACATGGGTGATGTGAATGAACGACTGTCTAAACCATAAAAGCTCCTATATAGATTGACGTTCATGTGGTTAGTATGAATTGTGTTGTATTACAGCTTATTACCTTTCAGTTTGTTTCTAAAAAGTACACATCTGTTAAAAATCTACCCAGGTTACATAGATACGATAAAGTTGTCATCAAAATGGAAGAAACTACCATTTGTCAACTGTGAAAATTCAATCAACAAAATCTCATGCCTGACTGGCCACAGATGGTAACAGGCTCCATAGACAATTCATTAACTAGAGTTCAAACTTGGTTGAAATTGGATTGAGACTCTTGGTTTTGGGTTTCAAATAATCAGTGCTGAGGTAAAGAATCAGGAGACTCTGACTTTACTATACTAGTTATCTGTAGCAGGCAATAGTTGTTGTATATGTGTTGATTGTTTGGTTATATGCCCAATTAGTCAAACACCTTGGAAAGAAAAGAGAAAGCACCTCATTTAACATTGGTCCAAAAATGAAACAAGCATAGTTCTTTAGTGGGTAATTTAGCTCGATTCAGTTTGGCAAACCACTCTGGCTTGATTATCATCTGTTAACCCATACATGTGTTTCAAGATGTCATAAGAATGATGTAATATAGTACTGGCTGTACCTCACGGATATCCCCATCTCAGTACTGACCAAGAAAGCTTTACCAGCAAGTGCGTCAGCTCGAGCTTCGCAGCTCAGTTGATACTATAACCTGAACAAGTGAGCCCTAGTTCTAGAGCTAGATGTAATAGTGTTCTCAAATCAAAACAAGCCTGACAAAGCAAACAAAATCCAGATTCTCTTTCATGGTGGTAAATTCTATTAAGAGTTAATCTCAAGAACTGGCAATAAACGTCTTAGAGAATACAAGAGAAATCAACCCATTGAATGTAACCACACCTTGTCACATGAGCCAAACATGTAAATTAATTTGTCATCTTGACAGCTTCTTCAGATCACACATCATCTCTGGATATTAAATTACTAGAATTTAAAATAACATGGGCTCATTCAGTTATTAAATTTTAGAATGTTGCTGTAAGCATTTTAGGATCAAATTTTATCAGATTAAAATTCCTGCACATTTCAGGGTTTGAATTCCTTTTTTAAAAATCACTACCGTGTTACCATGGTAATCAATATTCCATCGTGCGGCATCCTGTGAGGCGCATCCGCTACTCTTCCATCCTCAGTTTGAGGATAGGTTAGGAATAGAAGCACTCTCTGCAGCATTGTTTATGAAAGCACGTTTAGCCCGTGGCTCGTTCAAGACCCCAACCTATGTTGCTAGTTATTTACTGATAAACCAAAGAATCTCATTGTAACATAGCATTGAAGACGTAAGAAAGTGGCGATGAGCCTGCAAGTGGCATGAGTCATAGATGTTGTTGCGTCATAGATTAAACTGATTTAAGACGCCGGCCGGCTATGCGTGGTAACAACAAAATAGAAAAAATTAAAAATGAACCATTAATCATCGTTGTGATTAATATAAATATTGATCGATTTACAATAACACAATTCTGAAATTAGGTTAGTGTTGCCAAAAATATGAGGAAGAAACGCAGGCCAAGGTCTAATTTTTGCACAAGTTTAAATATAAATTATATTGTGACTGCCATGAATATACTGAACAGTGACAAAAAATAATCCTTCAAAAATAGACGTGCATGCCTCAATAACACGCTCCAACAATGTGACTGTTTTATTGGATATGGAATGAGCATTCCAAGTGTGAACATTCAGATTAGCAAAAGGTTTAGCTTTAGGAACCGGAATCAAATTACTAAGATTGTTACAGTTAAATCTGGGATGACAAATATTGTCAGCGTGTGCAGTGCTATCTTGACACATATTTGTAGACAAGGTAGTTGAATTAAAAGAATTTAAATGGTTTGATGTTGAAACTGTGTTTGTGTGTACCATGTATGTGTGTACCGTGTATGTGTGTATGCATGTGTGCATACAGAGAGAGTGAGTGTGTGTCTTTACACTTCCATGCATGTGTGTACCTTGTATGCATGTGTGCATAAAAAACTAACATTCACATTATAGAATAGAAAAATGTGAAGTTACCGGGAAGGAGAGTTCACTTCTCTGTCACATCCTTTGAATCTATTCCATTGAACTACAGCAAAAACACCCAAAGGAAAAAAGCACTTATCCAATTGACCCATTCATATAAGAGCTCCCATCTTCTTTTTCTTCCCTACTTTATTTAAGCCCACCCCTGCAGGTCCCTTATCATCTGATTTTACCCCCTTCTTCCCTCATTCATTTCACTGGCCTTTACCCTCTGCAGCAAAGTAAACAGAAACATTGAGCTTGTCTTATCCTGCTTATTGGATCTTCTCTGTAGCCCGTAGGGCAAGCCATGACCACTTCAGCCTTAACCCTTCCTTCACTCTCCAAGATTCCCTACAGAAACTTTCTGCAACTATATTTATAATATAATTTTTAGCATGAAAAAAAAAATTCAAATGAATCTCCACCTTGCCTGTGATTGGTGTAGTGGTTCTACAGATAAACATAAACTTGTTGGTGTTTCTGAGAATCCACAATATGTCATTACATCAAACAGAGAATGGATAACAAGTTTCTAATATTGTATGAAATGAGAGACAGTCTGGACATTGATTAAAACACTGTGGTTTTAATTTCCCCAGGTAATGAACACATTTCATAACATGGAAATGTTTCTTTTCCAAGGGGAAGTGGAGGATGATACAATCCCATAATGCTCCATGACATAAAAATGGATGGTGATTATCATGTGACCCCATACAGAGCCTATTCCCACTAGACAAAAAACAACAACTTTTATTGCACAGAAAATGTTAGCACTTAAGAAATTTTACTTGATCATGAAAGGGTTTGTGGTTCTTAAAATTCCTAAGCACTTTATTTATATCCCAAATTCGTATTCAGTGAACGGGTTTAGTGTTCAAACACGCAATATCATTGGTTGTTGCCTATCTAATATGAGATAGGTGTATAAGATTACACAGTTCACACAGTTAGTACGGATTGGTTCAGTTTTTAACTGAGGGAATATTTTGCCTTTTTAAATAATAATTGAAATAGAAAATATTTTGGGTGATTTAAACAATCAAAACTAAATAAGAATCTGCACTGGTATCCACTATGATAACAATATTAGACTGGCCATCCAATATGATACAAATATAGGCAGAACAAGAAATCCTATGTTTTATTCCCAAAGTATTAGTATGTGTGCAATAAGTTATATGTACATAGCAATGCATTTTGGGATTGGTGTAAAACACCCTCTGGATGGGATCGGGAGGCATGTACCTTGGCTTGTCAATTTATTGCAAATATCTGTGAAGATATTTTGTAATTAAAGGCCTAGAAAAGGTTGTTGCTTTGTTCAATAAAACTACATGAAGTGATCACAATTTTGGGCAGTTTTGTTTTCAAAGATCTCGTGTTTATGTTAAATATATTGCTGGAGAACACAGGCTTCAATATGAGTATGAATAGTTAATGTAAACAGGTGTTGTTTTAATATTGTTAACCAAAATGCTATTATTGATAATTTGGTGATTCACTCGCTTCTGAGGTTGCTGTTGATGATGAGAACAGTATTAATAAGTTCTTTAAACAAACAAAAAAATCTGCTTTCGCTTTCTTTATTCCCATATCTTCAGACATTACTCCCCCCCCCCCTCCTTCTCCAGCATTAAGCTAACATGAGACTTTCCTGCTTATACTCCAAAGTAATACAAAGTGCATGCATTGAGGTAACTCCATTAGTGTGTAAGTGTGCGTGGGTGGCGGGTCTGTCGGTTGATGCAGGCTGGCTGGCGGGCAAACTCGCCATGAATCCATCCATCTGGAGAAGAAAAAGTTGCGTACATTTTGCAGCTTGCCCTCAAGCCTGTCTTTCTTAGCTTCTCTGAGAGCACTGTACTTGTTTCAATAACAATATGGTGGATTTGGTAGTCCCAGTAAAATGGAGTGCAGTACAAATGCTTCAGTAGCTAAAGTATTTTCGGAGGTGTTTGTTTTTTTTAGCCATGTTTTTTTAAATTGAAATTTTAACTACACAAGGGTAAATATTTATTAATCTTTATTAAAAATTCAGAAACAAATATAAATCGTATATGTAAATATACCGTTCTGATGCTTTCTGCTAGGAAAGAGATGGACACCTTTTGGACCTACATGTAACACCTATAGGTAATATTATATCTATCGCTCCTCTACCAACCCGGGCTGGTTAACTCAGTTGGCAAGAGTGCCGTGCTAGTAATACGGAAGTTGCCAGTTCTAATCCGGCCAAGCGCACATGGGTTTTTTTTTTCAAAACTTAAGTGCGCTGGCCATCTCCAGGGGAAGATTAATAAATACTCATGTTTTTGGCAGTAAATGTGAACTGCTGATGATTACATTATTTATACTCGCTAAATGTAAAAGAGTGAAAATCACGCTTTCAAGGAATATGACTCTTCGGACTAGCTTTTGTTGGAGTTAAATTTTAATCTCTAAAGAGTGAATTTTGTTTATGGTTACTCTTTATCGATGAATTGTCACTCTTATAAGAGTGAAGAATGGACAGCATTCACTCTCAAAAGAGGGAAATATAACTCCAACTAAGTCTAGTCCCTCGAGTCACTCCTTGAAAGAGTGATTTTCACTCTTTTACATTTAATAAACATTACCTTCATGCCTAAGACACAATAGTGATGTTCAATTGTAATCTACCCCCTAGAATTTGATATCCTCTCCTGCATGGTTGTTACTAAATCAGGTTGCTGTTTATACTTGTAATGCAGTGTAATTGAATGTGTCATGGAAAGATAGCAGTGCACTTGGAACTTTTTACCTTCAGAATTGAAGTTAACATGGTTAAGGGACACAAATAAAAATTAAAATGCTTGGGATGATTCATGTTTTGAATTTTATATGGAATGATAGTACATGGTAAGACAGCTGTCTGTTCCCATGGTGACATTTATGAAAAAAAGTATGTTTAAAATAGAAGTCACTCTGTTTTACTTCTTGAATATTAAATGCAGATTAATGAAATTTGTTATGAGTCAGAGTTAAAAAACAACATATTTAGTATTGAATGTGCTTTTTTAATAAAAATATTTAGAGTTAGATTAAGTGCAGGATTTATCAATATCAGAACACCTAAATGTGTCCATTATCATTTTGTCATTACGGTTGATTAGTATTGTTAGCAAAAAGAAAAAAAAATAGATTACTTGAAGTTCAAACATGACAAAAAATGTGTGTTCTAATCAACAACAAAAAATTCCTTTCCTTAGACCCACAGATGTTGAATATTGTGAAATAAAAAGGCAAACAATTTCTCCAACATTCAAGTTTACTCTTTGGTAACACTTGTTCCTGCTGGAAGTATTTTGGAAGGAGAATATGAAATAACCTGCATTATGGATAGATGTCCAGATTCCCCCATGCACATAAGGGGTCAGAGGTCATTTAGGGGTCATTTGGGGTTGGCAGGGAAAAATTATGCATCTCATAATTCCGAGTTCTGCTTGTATGTTTCCCTTGCCCAGTAGTGAAATTATCCAAATTGAAGCATTTATGCTGAGTTGTCTGCCCTGCAGCTTATGACAGGTGAAGAGATAAACAAACACAAGAAGGTGGGAATTTCCCAAATAAATCTGAAAACTAGTTTACAAACTTATCAGCCATAGGCAGTTCAGGCATGAGATCATGATGATAGATTTTGGTCCTGAATAATAAGAACATTTCACCATGAGCAAGTAACGTCTCAATTCCGATGGCACAGTTTATTGACTTTCACTCACCAGTGTATCTAGAAAATACACCCTTGGTTTTGGGTATGATTTGTGATACCCAGAACAACACACACATGGTCAGTTCTTGTTAATACATACATGCACAGCTCAATGAACTGTGGCTTTGATGGATGAGAATATTGTAGTTCCTAGTATTCCCCAAACTTGTGATACTTGAAAAACACCAGCCTTTTTAAGTGCAATGTAGAGTTGACTGACGAGGCTTAACTAACCTCCCATGCTATTGAGGCCATTGGTTGACAGAGCAAACATGATTGTTGTTCTTAAAAGCATACAGCAATCCTGAGCATTTCTGCTGGAGTGGGGGATATGTGGGGTATGAACAAACTAAAATGTCAACTAGTCAGGTCCGATTTGGCTTCAGGTGAAATGCTTGTCAGCGCAATTTCCACTGAGACCTTAACAGGTACTCGCTTATGGCTGTTTGTAACGATCCGCTTTGGATAGCAAGATAGACAATCAATTGTGTATTGCCTTATATTTCAAGGTATTTTCATGGGTCTAAATATTAACATGTTTTCATAGTCTTGCTATGTAGTGGCACGCTTGCTAACAGCAGTTTCATTGAGCTGTATATGAATATTTTACCAGATTCAAAAACGTGTTCTTAAGAAGTGGAGTGCATTGAACGAAGCTTTTGATGCAAAACTGATGATCAATTCAAAGATGTGTGATCCTACATGTCAGTGACTCTAGCATTCTCATCCCTCAAAACAAAATTCAGTGACCTGCATTGAAGTATGTGCACTGGCAAATTGACCCATCAAGGAATGAGAACCTTTTATGTAAACCCATTATGCAGAAATCACTTGAAGCTACTACTTCTCTGTAGCTGTTAGTCACTGAATCCTGCTTTGTGGATACAAGGCTTCTTAAGAAAAGGGCAAGGTATTTTAGAGTTTGTTCACTCTTTGATTTTTTCAAAATTGTGTATATGCTCATCTATTAATAGGTTTGCTATTCTTGGGATTCTAAAAATCCAAAAATTCCTTGAATTGTATCCTTAATGCAGTAAAGGCATTCATTCACCATGTTTACCCATGAGTATTGTGTATTTGTTTTAATTTACACAAACTTTTAATGAAGATTTTTTTAAACAACCATATTTTGGTTAAAAAAATAAAGTTCTTTTCTGTAGTCATAACATGATAACATGATACAACTCTTTTGAAAATTTTCTATCTGCACAATTTAGGAATCACTAGTTAAGCAAAAAGAAAGAACAACAAAACAAAGGCTGGGGGTCTCAGAAACAATTGGCAACAAGATTTTAAAAAATTGGAAGTTAAAAAGCTATGCAATTAGGTTTTTTTTTTAAATGAGCCAATTGGGTTTCCCATAGTTATTTGCACCAGTTTCTGATACAACCTTTTTCATTTTCTTGGCCTTAAAAGTTTCAGTAGATGCTGCAGGATCCTAGGAGTGCCAATTTTTGCACAAACAAAATCTTTTTTGTAAGAATATTTTCCATTTTTTGCAAAGGCATTTTGGCATAATACTTTCTAAATTTTGTGATGATAATATTTCACATTTTGTAGCAGAGTACATAGCATGGTTCCATATATTGTTCAGCTCAATTCAATTCTACTTGCACTCTGAGAGGCTTCAGAGATCCACCTTGAAAATTGGTAAGAATTGATCCCCTGGGCATAAGGAGGCCACATGTAAAAGCCTTGTCTTTAAATTGCTGTTGAATGGCCACTTGCTCCCCATTTTTTGGAAAGTTTACAGTATTGTCCACATTATGGTGCACATAGAATCAGTGGAAATCTTTCTCTTGATTTGAAGCTGTCCTTTGCGATTTTGCTTGAAGCTGTCCTTTGCGATTTTGCTTGAAGCTGTCCTTAGCAATTTTGCTTGAAGCTGTCCTTAGCAATTTTGCTTGGGAGGTAAGGATTAGTTTAGAAATAAGGAATAAGGAAGTGATTGATCATAACATGTTTTTAGGAGTTGTCCATCATTAATTGTTTACCACACCCATTCAAGTCAAGGTTAACATTTGAACAATTGCCATGCCCAGGAACAATGTAAATTAGCAATTAATGAATTTGATGAGCATTTTCACAGTTGTGATGATTGAAATACAAGGCAACTAATCAGCAATGTGACTTCATTAGCAGGTCAGTAGATGCTGATGCAATCATCAAAGATAGTCTTAGCCCACCCTTCTCAAAGATCATTTGTGATTCAATGCCATCTCGATGTTGAATTATCAGTTACAAAAATCCAGAACATTGTGAATCTGCGCAATTTTTTTTAAGGGTAATTAATGTTAAATCTTTGCCTTATTTTATTTGGGACCTGGTGAGTAAATGGTGAAACTTTGCCTTGTTTTTGATCACTCTTTAACACTATAAAGAAAACATCATGCTGTGGCCAATCTCAACCTCACAAATCTGACTTGATTAGGAATCTTTGCAAAATTGCTTTCATATACATGTATAAGTGAATATAAGGGGAACCTTTGGATTCAAGTCCAAATCAAATTGTGAAGGGTTGGTCAAGATTCCCATTGATAGCTGCATAAAACAGATTACCAAACAGGTTACAGAACACCAATTGAGTTGTAAAACTCTGGGTTATTTCATATTATTTACTGTAACATGGGAGAATAAAGGTGAGTTGTGGTTGGAGTTTTTGGTGCTGTGACAAAATTTCATATTTTTCCTGCAAATAACCCAACCTTGCAGCTGAAAGCAGGATCTGTTACCTTTACGATTTAATTGTACGGTGCACTTGACCAACAAACCTCTCATTAAAATATGATGCCTTGTCTCAATTTCACATGGGTTTAAATTCCACGGTGTTGTAGAACCTGTTTGACAGGATAACTGAAAACTGATATGTAGGTCTATCAGGTTACAAACGGATTGATATATACCACATTAGTTCACACTATTAACAACACACATGTGCTTTGTAAACCTAGCAGACAACATTAGAGAAAACAGGCCACGTTCCCCCAAGAGTGCATCCCAAGTTCATGTCTCAATGCATTATCATTGCTCTTATCTTGTCTTATAATCACATAACCATTCCCACATTGATTCCATGTGGACCAATAATGCATTGCCATCAAAAAATGTTCCAGATGAAAGTGCTACAGCAGTATTGTAATTACAGCAGCTGATAACATAATATCGGTACTTCCTTTACATTCAGCGGGCTGTCTGTGTCTGTCCTACCATACTGGGCTTGTGACCTATGTATACCAGCCTATTGTGTCTGCAGCAATGATGGGCACCATTCATCAGGGAACCCTGGATGCAGGGGAAACATCAGAATAGTTCAATATCCACAAAAATACAATTCTCAAATTTTTTGAAAAGGAGTCTTCAACTACTAATATCTACTTGTCTTAGAATTGTCTTCTGTAAAACAATTTAATTTCACGGCAACTTAATTTAGGCAAATCATCATATTTTTGCAGCAATTTAATTTCACTAATTTGAATCAACCTGCTATGTTAGACTATAGTAATTCATCTTTATTGGCGGCAATTTAATTTAGCGATTTGGAGGTCTTAGCGAAATTAGCGAAATTAAATTGCTAGCGAAATTTACTTGTTTTACAGTATTTGACTCATGTAGTTTTGCCGGGATGTTGAATGATGGAAGACCCCTTTGATTAACTTCATTTGAAATACACATTTTCACTACAAATGCCAATTAGACAATTAAACTCTTCTGAGAATTGAGCGTATGGTACATTGTGTACTGTAATTATAGGATTTTGCTCATCAATGACATTTTCAGACTCTAGACTAAAAGTATGTTTATCCTGAGATGGGGGTGACAACGGACTAGTTATAGCTCAAAGAAATGTAAGAGCGACTAATTACTGGGTTTTAATGTCATCATCAGCTGATCCTAGGGACCCAGTTCTACTAATCTTTTGATCACCCTGTATTGTTTTAATGGGTAAATTTTGCCTCTAATTGCTTTCACAAGTTGCCATAACACCAGACTTGATCAATATTGAACATTCACGACACTTTACCCTCTTATGTATATTGACCTATTTACATGTTCATTCAGAGACACTATTTCTTACTAAATTTTTTCAAAATGGTAAAATTGTGGGTTAAAAAATAGTAAAAATGTTGGGTAATGGGAAAGAATTATTCCTCTGAAACCTAAAAAAATTGTGGGTGGCAGTAAGAGAAATGAAAGATGGGATGTTAACTGCAGGGGAAAATGAGACTTGCATATTATGCATGTATGCCTTAAAGGCATATGGCATGTTTCACGAGAGAGGGGTCCAGTAGTTTGGCCTTATGTAGAAAACACATTTTTCAGTATAATTTTTGTTTGGCCACTTTATCAGTTGTTTTTACCTATTTAAACTCATGAAATTCACAAAAGCAAAATCTGGTAGAAATTTGAGTTGCCTGCAATAAGTAGTTTTCAAGATATGTGACTTTTTGATAGGTGAATGTTACACTTTTTGATGGACATAATTTTCCCATTTTTGTCCATCAAATGTAACATTCGCCTGAAAAACAGTATTTTGTTTGTAAAAATTTATCTGAAAACAGGATAGTTTGAAAATTGTCTTCATATGAATAAGTGACCTAAAATACATAACATATCTATCCAAAAATCAAATCCTCTCACAAAAAGTAGGTAAAAAATCATCATGTTTGTTGCTAATGTTACTTTTGATGGACATATTGTGTTTTTTTTTTTTTTTTTTTTTTTTTTTTTTTTTTTTTTTTTTTTTTTTTTTCCTCTCCTCTGCCCATGTGGCCACTGGTTATGCTACTGTAGTCACTTGTGATAAAATTGCCTTCAGGATTTATGCTTGTGCTTAAGTCACAATCTCCCAATTGTCTGAACTTGAACAAAATTAGCACATGTTATAAGTGTTAACTAACTAGCCCTACTCAATTCCAGGGCTACAAGCGTCCCTATAATTCCTATATTTCCTATATTTTTGACCCTCTCCCTATAAATCCCTATAAACTTCCAAAATCCCTATATTTCCCTATATTTTTTTCTCCACAGAAATTAAAGATTGATGTTTTGCCTGATTTTTCACAGAATTGATCAAAAGTATTGCCTTTCAGAGTCTTGTTTGCTCGTATCCACAAGTCATTGGTAAGGGCTTTGTGGTGGTGTCAGGATTTGTTCAGCTAGTGTGCTGATCCGGGGCCGCGTGTATCCATGATACGGACGCTCCTAACATGGCCCGCTATTTGAGGCAGGGGCGGATTGGGAACAGTCAGGGGTTTACACCCTACTCTTATTCGACACTGACTGCGATGTACATGTACAGTTGTGACTCTCTGTACACGGGACCGACGGCTTAACGTCCCCTCCGAATTTTTTTTTTTTTTTTTTTTCTTGGCTCAGAACTTTCCAATTAAAACTGGTAAAATGCCCCAAAATTACATCTGATACTTGATATTACACATTTTATGTAAAATCGGGAAGATTTGGACCCCTCTATCGTAAAACATGCCATATACCATTTGGTTTCTGAGGTATGCCTACATAGGAGCATGAAAATGTAATTACGAAGTATGTTTCTTCTTAGGGATTGTGTGTTATTCCTCCCTGTTTTGTTTATGGTATCTCCAGCATACTATGGGATTTAGGTTATGTCATTCTTACTGTCAGGTAGGGATTTTTTCAAAGTAAAACATCCACCCTAATCCCTTCCCTTAAAGTTAACTGGTTCATGCATCATGCTGAGTTACCACAAAAATAGATTTGCAGATCCACTCAAATGTAAGAGAAATGAAAGATGGGATGTTAACTGCAGGGGAAAATGAGACTTGCATATTATGCATGTATGCCTTAAAGGCATATGGCATGTTTCACGAGAGAGGGGTCCAGTAGTTTGGCCTTATGTAGAAAACACATTTTTCAGTATAATTTTTGTTTGGCCACTTTATCAGTTGTTTTTACCTATTTAAACTCATGAAATTCACAAAAGCAAAATCTGGTAGAAATTTGAGTTGCCTGCAATAAGTAGTTTTCAAGATATGTGACTTTTTGATAGGTGAATGTTACACTTTTTGATGGACATAATTTTCCCATTTTTGTCCATCAAATGTAACATTCGCCTGAAAAACAGTATTTTGTTTGTAAAAATTTATCTGAAAACAGGATAGTTTGAAAATTGTCTTCATATGAATAAGTGACCTAAAATACATAACATATCTATCCAAAAATCAAATCCTCTCACAAAAAGTAGGTAAAAAATCATCATGTTTGTTGCTAATGTTACTTTTGATGGACATATTGTGTTTTTTTTTTTTTTTTTTTTTTTTTTTTTTTTTTTTTTTTTTTTTTTTTTTCCTCTCCTCTGCCCATGTGGCCACTGGTTATGCTACTGTAGTCACTTGTGATAAAATTGCCTTCAGGATTTATGCTTGTGCTTAAGTCACAATCTCCCAATTGTCTGAACTTGAACAAAATTAGCACATGTTATAAGTGTTAACTAACTAGCCCTACTCAATTCCAGGGCTACAAGCGTCCCTATAATTCCTATATTTCCTATATTTTTGACCCTCTCCCTATAAATCCCTATAAACTTCCAAAATCCCTATATTTCCCTATATTTTTTTCTCCACAGAAATTAAAGATTGATGTTTTGCCTGATTTTTCACAGAATTGATCAAAAGTATTGCCTTTCAGAGTCTTGTTTGCTCGTATCCACAAGTCATTGGTAAGGGCTTTGTGGTGGTGTCAGGATTTGTTCAGCTAGTGTGCTGATCCGGGGCCGCGTGTATCCATGATACGGACGCTCCTAACATGGCCCGCTATTTGAGGCAGGGGCGGATTGGGAACAGTCAGGGGTTTACACCCTACTCTTATTCGACACTGACTGCGATGTACATGTACAGTTGTGACTCTCTGTACACGGGACCGACGGCTTAACGTCCCCTCCGAATTTTTTTTTTTTTTTTTTTTCTTGGCTCAGAACTTTCCAATTAAAACTGGTAAAATGCCCCAAAATTACATCTGATACTTGATATTACACATTTTATGTAAAATCGGGAAGATTTGGACCCCTCTATCGTAAAACATGCCATATACCATTTGGTTTCTGAGGTATGCCTACATAGGAGCATGAAAATGTAATTACGAAGTATGTTTCTTCTTAGGGATTGTGTGTTATTCCTCCCTGTTTTGTTTATGGTATCTCCAGCATACTATGGGATTTAGGTTATGTCATTCTTACTGTCAGGTAGGATTTTTTCAAAGTAAAACATCCACCCTAATCCCTTCCCTTAAAGTTAACTGGTTCATGCATCATGCTGAGTTACCACAAAAATAGATTTGCAGATCCACTCAAATGTCAGAGACAAACAACTGGGGAATTGGGACAAAAAAATTGAGTTCTATTTTATACATTCTGGGATGTTACCAAGGTGGTGAGCTGCCAAGAAAAGAACAAGGTGTTCATGGGATCTTGTTTGATAGGTTTCAATATTGTCTGGTTACACTCATTGTCTGAAATCATAAAGTAGGCCTATGCTTGAATGTGAGATTATAGTAACACCAGGGTTCGTCTTTGCCCTGTATTTCTCATTGAAAATTTAAAATGTTTATAGTGACCTTCAAAAGATGCCAGCATTATGCATCTGCAAGTAAAGCTCTAATTTTGCAAAGACAAGGACCAAACTTAGCTTTTAGATAAAGGAGGGCATTGGTTGAAGTTTGCAATGAATCAAAGTCCATCAATTATTTAAGCAATATTGCAACATTCATTATTCTACTTTTAAAATCAAGGGGTGGCTTAAATCTGGCACATACTGGTTAACAATTTTTCCATCCTCCAGAAGAAGAATATTTCCAGTAAAAGCCTCATGCATTTTCTTTGTTGGAAAAAAATGTACCCCATTTTAATATGCAAAATTAAGCAACTCTCTAAATTTCTATGAAAAGATTTCCAAGAGGCAAATATTTCCACTATAAAATTGTCATTTAAGATACATTTTGGATGATGCATAAATCCATATTTTTGGTATAGGTTGTGCAGCTTGCAACTGACAGTGTGTGGTATTTTTACGTGATGGTAAAATGTATTCAGGAAATTCAACAATTTTTTTTACAATTCTTTTTGCATTTTTGGGACATTTATTGGACACAGTTTTGCAATAAAGGTGATATTATCTCCTCCCCCCCAGGCCGCAATAGAAATTGTAGAAATTGCCATCTACTGGCACCTAATGGGCATTATCCAGTTTGCCTACTAACTTGAAATATGCCGATGTTACAAAAAGAAACATGCAAAGTGTTTTTCACAGCAATGTGTGGGAGGGGGACTTCCCCAAAAGTAATATTCTGAACTAGTTTGTGTTTAAAAACAGAAATTGCAGACAGCATTTACATTATCATAAGTGAACTTTAAAGTAATTTGCATACAAGGCATAATAATGTGAGGTACTATGAATCATTTTGACTGTAAACAGAATTCTTATGCATTTAGGTTGAGCATACCAATTAATATGTCACCATTGATAATGTTATCTCTTCATTATACAATGTAACCAGCCTTAATGTCAATCATGTACAAAGATAGTAAGAGTATGAACGTATACAGGGTGAACCCAAAAATTGTAACCCATAACGCTGTCATATATTGTCATTGGGTTGCATTTTTGGGGTCACCCTGTATACATACATTGGCACAAATCACCTTGCTGAAATAGTGTTTATATACCACTAGCCATTGCAGTAAACATTGGAGCTGGCAATCTTGACATTTGACCATAAATGGGCAGCAATATCATAGTATAAATAGCAAATTCAAATAATTTAGAAGCTTATTAGATTTGCCTGGCATGTCTTTGTGTATCGAAAATCTGGCTGTCCTCGGGTAGTATGGGCTAAAGTACATATGATAAGGAAAATGATAGTAATGGTTTGGTTCACATGTTCATTGTGTACTTTTGTTTTTCAATGTATATTATAACAAAAAATAAAAGTTTATTATTGTAACTTACTCTCTCCCTCTCTCTCTCTCTCATTATTTTCATTTATCTTGTTTTTCAAACCATGGAATTGAAATGTTTATACAGGCTTATTCTGAAATTAATGTTCTTCCAATCTGGGATGGAAACTAGTATTATTATGTAGGCCTACATTATACTTTGGCAGTCACTTACAATATCCAGACAATATCATTCCAAACCATGAAATTTATTCCAATATTTGAATGTGCATAGGGAAAAACTGTGCAAAATACATATGTGCAATGACCTCTTGAACTCTGACCATAGCCGAAGACATGCAGAAGTAATGTGGATTTTGTTTGAGATCATTTTTGTGCCATCATCTCTGCAACATTGACAATGAAGGGCAACTTTACCCACAACCTTTTCAATCCCAAGATTCTCTGTTGATATGAGGTGTTAATGGCATGCTTGTGGTTGACCTGTTCAATTTTATAGTGCAGCATTTATTCAAACCCTAACTCTTATGCTATGACTAACTCTAATCCCATAGATCTCTAACCCTAACACTAAGCCTAATTCCATCTCTTATATCACTAATACCTATAGCTCAATAACCCAAAATCTCAGGCTCTGCTAAATTTGAGAATCAACCAGCTGTACCATTTACATTACACGTTTTAATGAGAGCTGTTCATTTGTCTCTGCACATGTTGCAAGTGAGTCATGGGAATATCTTTGTGAAGATCACATTGTACAATTGTAGTTCCAACTCTAACCTGCAAATGAGGCTGTGAAAATAAAGTACAAAATTAAACCTGAATTAAACTACCCACCTGGACACACTTGGCTGCAAACATTTTGTGAAGTACACAATTTACCCGAGGCACAAAAAAGGACTTCAATATGTGCTTTGAGTAAAAAAATGCTGGGACTTTAATATCGAGGAGAATCATTGACCCCCGCCTATCTCATGGAGGAAATCTCCCGCCTTCAGCCATTACCCTCCTAATACCAAGCAGACTCAACATAAACATCACTAACTCATCTGCCAATATTGAGCAAACCAATGAAAAATGCAAGACTTGAATTTCAAAGATATGAACATTTCTCTATAGCATGTTATGCAATTTGTAAATTGAATACTTGGCGTTGGATTAACTGACAGTGCTTCGTCATCTGAATCTTAACTGTAAAATAGCATCGGATATCAAACAGATTAGAATTGATGATCGAATAACCCATTACAACAGCACCCCTCCCAAATGCTTCATGGATTTATTGATGGTGCATTTACAGAGTTTAACATGGAATAAATTGAGGGTGCGTTTAGCGCATTGATGTAGCATTAGTCAGCTTGTCGGCTGCTAATTGCAGCACTCCGCTTATAATGCAGTGTTAACATGCAAGCCTGACAATGCTGAAATGGTTACACAGTCAAAGCCATTCCATGTGTGGTATCAAATTGCAAACCATTCAAATCAAAATTCAGGTTACAGGAGTTTTCTTTTACATACACATTGATGTGTCAATTCCTGGTGCACTTAAAGGCCTTGTTCTGCATATTACTGGGCTGATGAGTGTATCTAGGCTTTCATGTTAGGTCCTTGAGGACTGAACTAGAAATATTCTTTCCCCAGTTATATTTATAGTCAAGGTTCATTCATGAAGTAATGAAAAGATACCATGAAATCAAAGCTCATGTTTAATTTTACTACTTCTATAAATGAGAACAATCCAGTAATTGTGATTGAATTTGTTAACCCCCAGCCACCTAAGGTCTTCAAATACCACTTGACTGTGGAGGGCGTAATATTACACCCGCAAAACTTGCCGCTTTGTGCGGGGGTGTAATATTACGCCCTGACGGCATTGATGGAAATGAGAGTATGTTAAGTTTAAATGACCTTTGACCCTACACTTTAGCTATCCCATTGTGGCTGTAAGTGACCTTGCCATAAAAAGTCATGACCCCAGAAGCGACCTTTGACTTTGTGAACTGGAAACGGTGCTTAACTGGAATGACATGAAAATAGCTTTTGCACACCACTGAGTATACGAAAAATCGCTAGCAGTGGTCAAGTGGTTAAGCTATGTAATATCCTTTTTCTTTTGTATTTGGAGATCGTATTCAACAATCACATTCATAAATGCTGAATATTGTACGCATGCAAGATTTAGCAAGCTTCCCTTTTGTGCATTAAGTGCAAGGAGGATATTGCATTATTGTCCCCGCCGAACGAAGTTCGGGAGGGGACTATAAAATGGGCTCCGTCCGTATGTATGTCCGTATGTATGTATGTATGTATGTATGTCCGTGATAAAAATGTTAACCCTGGAACATTTGGTCATATCTTTTTTTCTGGATGAGCTAGAGTAGCCTAACTTGGGTATATTGTAGGTGGGGAAACCCCCCTACTAACCATGTAATTTCTACCCCCAGGGTCCTCCCCTGGTCTGTCAGGGGGTGGGGGCAAGGTCAAGGGAAAAAGGTCCCACAATTACACAGAAATGTCAACACATTGTGACCATATTGTGGACTATTTATCTGGAGTTCCATGAGGGCTACGATAATGTAACTTGTTGGAACGACGGTTGATGAGTTCCTTCCTTCCGACCTTATTAGATTTTGGGTGTAAAATCACATGCGAATTAAATATTATTTGCATATTTATGAAAATTTTCCCGCAAGGCCTTGTTTACAAGTTTTCTGGAGTTCTGTACGGCATATAATGCTGTAAATTGTGGAACGAAGTGGGCTGAGAAGTTCTGAACCTATTAAGATTTTGGGGTATTTGTTCGGGCAAATTAAAATTGCAAATGACTAATTGATATCCAATAACACTCACTGAATCATGGGGGGGGGGAAAAGTATACCAAAACAAAGGTATTAATATGTAGTACCCATGTTTTCATTGAAAGGTATTCTTTTTAGTTTTGGTTGGTTACATGTGGTCATCTTTGGGTACCAGCCTGTTTCCATTTCTTGGAAAATATGAAAAATATGGCGTTTTGCCCCTTGCTAAACCTCGTTTGGGTCCCCAATTTAAAATGTGTGGTCACATGATTTTTTTCAAAAATGTGTTGCCAATTTAATAAATTATCATATTTTTACTAAATTTAGTGAATTTTCAGGGATTTTTAACATGATAATTTTAAGATTTCTTGAGTCTTTACACAAACCAAAGGTAACAATTTTTCGAGCTAGTGGTTGCCAAAATTAAAGTGGACCTGTGGCTATTTTAAGTCATCACTAGTGATCGCTATATTCGGCGGGGACATATTTTTAAACCGCATCGCGTAAATACGAGTTCACCCTTTTCTTGAATTTTCAATGAGTGATTTCACACATTTCCTAAAATACATAAATATCTTACCAATATAATAGCCTTCATCTGAAAGTTCAAATATGTTTATAAATTTTCACATTTGTTGCCATGTAAGTCAATAATTTATTCCAACATTATCACAATATTATTGAGATTGAGATTATTGATTTTGTAAGTTCCCCTGTGGGACTTCAGGACTGGTTGCCATAATAAATGCATATAGCAGTTTTCAGTTTTCCAAATTAACGTTTGGAAATTCCCAATGCCAAATCGAGTAGATCGTGTCCTACCCCCCCCCCCCCTTTTCATTGCAAAAAAAAATGGCAATGGAATAATCCCTTCCCCATCCCCAAGTAAAGGCATTTTCACAAGTTGGTAGTTAACTGCTAAAATATGTTTTCAATTTCATAGTTTTTTTTTTGGTTTGGAATATTGTTTTACATCTTTTTTTAATTTGCAGCATTCTCAATGGCTACAAAAAGCTTTAAAATTAGCTTGGTGCAAAAATTGTCACTTTGACTATATATACTTATACCATCAGCCCTAGATATCCTCACATTTATCTCACATTGCAAGAATGTAACCGTATTAATGATCGTGTCCTACCCCCCCCCCCCCTTTTCATTGCAAAAAAAAAATGGCAATGGAATAATCCCTTCCCCATCCCCAAGTAAAGGCATTTTCACAAGTTGGTAGTTAACTGCTAAAATATGTTTTCAATTTCATAGTTTTTTTTTTGGTTTGGAATATTGTTTTACATCTTTTTTTAATTTGCAGCATTCTCAATGGCTACAAAAAGCTTTAAAATTAGCTTGGTGCAAAAATTGTCACTTTGACTATATATACTTATACCATCAGCCCTAGATATCCTCACATTTATCTCACAGTTGCAAGAATGTAAAGTGACATAAATGTCAACTCTAAACCCCTTTATGAAACACATTGGATTAAATTCACAATAAAATAATTGTGTCACTCTATCCTTCAGTTATTAGATGAAAGGCAGTGCTTATGGCTGCCGATGAACACAGCCTTTTTCCTCCTTTCCGAGAGTGATGATTCCCATCCCATCACATCTTTCATACTTTATTGCCATTGTGTTGAATCTGCAAACTGCCTTATAAGGAGGTAATTAAAAGCTAAACTGATCTGTTATTTGGGAGATGTTACTGGGGCCTGCGGATTTTGCCTAGTTTATGCAATTACCTCAGCTTTAATAAATCAATGAATCTTGTTTCTGATCTTTGGCAGTGTGCAACTGCAGTCTTTTATTACAAATCACTGAAAATTTGCCCTAGAAATTTGAATTTCACTCATCGTGAATTTTTATTCCATCTACTGCTGAAATCACTCTACAATCCACGGCATGATGCTAGATGCTAGCATGTCACATTCACAAATTTTGAATTGCTAGCACAAGTTTTACTTTGTTTTGGAAATGAACCAGTTGCTCATAACATTGTAACCATAAATGTCAAATATCATTACCATTGGAATCAAAATAGAGCATTTCATAAGGATCAATAATCAGTGTAGAAAAGTCAAAACTAAAATAGCTAACATTTTCTCTACATTGTATTATTGCATTTTTACTTTTTGTTTTTGCTATCAACATCTTCCTCTTGTGAAATCTGTCATCTGTTCTCTGCTTCCTGTCTGTTTTCCCCAGCAGTTTTCTGTTCACATTTTTACATAATTCAAGAGCCCTAAAGGGAACTGTACAGATTAGAGAGAGAGAGAGCATTTTATCCAGCATCCACCTCTTCATCATATTCATATTTCATGGCAATACAAGTGCCGTATGGGCTTCATTTCAAAGCCCTGCCTGGAAATGGCCCGTCTAATTTATGTATTTTATTAAGGCACATAGATTATACCTTAGAAATGAGAGGCTGTTGTGTATGAGAAATTAGTCGTGTGTGTCTCAGTGGTTAGGTTGTCTGGGTATATGATGGATCTGTGTGGAAATATTATATTAAGGTTCACAATGACGAGATGCGTAATGATGGCTGACCCTCTATCTCATATTATTCATTGTCCCAGGTTGTATTACAAGGAGGAGCAGGCTTGATAGGATGTTGTGTGGTTTTATTGGAATTTAGACCTTTTAATTTATTAAAAAGCAGTTGAAAAATGATATTTATCACTTTTGATTTTTTTAAATTGTGTAATGCCATTTAAAGGAAAGTATTTATTTTGCTGATAGAAACACTTGTTAAGAAAAAAGTCATTACATAAAATACTTAAGAAATTTTGCAACTTGTGATTGATAATAATCAGTTGCAAAAATACTAGAATTTTACTGGTATTAAAACCATAGATTACAATTTTGTCCCTGAGGCAGGGATTAAATAATGGGAGCGGTATATACTAAAACCTTTGTCTTGAAAATAGTTTGATAGTCGGGGAGAAATAATTTTAATGTTTTGTGAGTGAATATCAAGCAAAAATCAGCTTTTGTCACCATTACCTACATTTCATTTCATTTTAACCAAAGTCTGTCCAGGACACCGCGTAGCCGATAATCTTACCTTAAAAATAAACATTGATTTGTTCATTTCATAGTCAAAGGAAGCCAGTTATGCAATTTATACCATATTGGAGTAGCACATAATCTTCATTTAATGGCACAACTTCCATCGTTTTCCTTAATTACCATTCACATTTCTGTGTAGAGTTACTTGACTTGCATCAGCTGGCTTACATATCGAGGTAATAACAATTATTTTGTCATCGGGAGTCAGGTCACACATCATTAGACCTAGTATCCTGCTTCCTTATCATCCATATCAGTAATATAGATGCTTAGTTCGGGGTCACTATCCGAGTTTAGCATGGGTCGCTAACCGAATACTGTATGCAACAGGAAAATGTGAAAAACAAGTATGAAAGCAGTTGATATTACGAAAAAGGTGTAAGAAGATGGACTTGAAATATTAATCAGGAAATTGTGAACTGGACGGGGGCCTAGCAAGGGTGGGATATTGTAAGGTTTTAATGCCATTCAGGGATGTTGTTCACTTAAGTATCTTCAAGTACCAACCTGATCAGTTTTACATTTTGCATCGTCAGAATAAAGGTGGAGCTGTTTATTTCATTTATGTTATGTAGTGACATAGATGGTTCCTTCTAATGTCAAGAAAAATTTAGTTGGTATTGGTAATTCAGCACTAGTACCACAAGATTGTTGCTATAGCTACGGCACAGGCATTTAAACTGGGCTCCTGTACACAAGAGAGCTTTTCCTGAGCGTGAAGTTAATGTGTCCAAACCTGACTGAAATGTAAGATGTGCTCTGTATGGGCAATCTTGTTGTAAATCCAACTCTGATGAGATCTAGGTCAGTTGTTACTGTTCTAGAGAAGGTTGCAAATCTCAATCATTGGTGATCTCTGCTCAGATCTAGGTTAGTTATTACTGTTTTAGAGAAGGTTGCAAATCACAATCATAGGTGAAGAATCACAACCAAGGTGCAAAGCACCGGTACTGCTGTGACATCTTTTGGAACTAGTGCGTAGTAGCTCATAGTGACCATTCCAAAGCTGATGCTAAAATGAGAGATGCTGTATTTGCACTGTGGATCTTCTAAGTCATTGATTCCTTATTGGTTGAAGTAGCTTAACTAGCCTACAATCATCGAAAAAAATATTTGGAACACTTGATGCAATATATTGGAACCATTGCCATGTTCACAAATGAGATCGAATTTGGGTAAGTCATTGTTCCTTAGAAAGCAGAGGTCTTCCCTTTTACCCAATCCTTCCCCACTCCCCATCAATCAATGTTGGGGGGCCTGGCGAAGCTGTTGACAACAATGACTCGGATCAACATTGAATTGGGGGAGAGGGGGTCACCTTTTCCCTAAATCGGTCAAAGTGTTCCAACATTTTTTTCGAGGATTGTCTGAGTCATTTCCAAAAAAATTCATCTAATTTCACGTTTTTAGCTATATTTTAAAAACTAAGCAAGATATAGACACCAAATTTTCAGTACAATATCTCATAAAGATTCTCCACATTGTGGAGAAATCTCAATGAAAATAACATGTTTTAAGGGACTGTTCAAGTATTATGTAAATGTTGAGGGCTTTTTTTTTTTTTTTTTTTTTCATTGGTGATCTCTGCTCAGATCTAGGTTAGTTATTACTGTTTTAGAGAAGGTTGCAAATCACAATAATAGGTGACGAATCACAACCAAGGTGCAAAGCACCGGTACTTCTGTGACATCTTTTGGAACTAGTGCGTAGTAGCTCATAGTGACCATTCCCAAAGCTGATGCTAAAATGAGAGATACTGTATTTGCACTGTGGATCTTCTAAGTCATTGATTCCTTATTGGTTGAAGTAGCTTAACTAGCCTAGCTTGCATGGTCAGTGTTAGTTGATGCAATATCAAGGTTTATGGTAAAATTTTGGGTGGAAGCTTTGAAGGTTGTAAAAATTGATTAGACAGTCATCCCTTAAAGTCTTATCTCCATAAAAATGTAACCTTCCCAAAACAATCTTTCAGCAGATCCACTAAGATACAGGATGCTAGCAAAGCATTTTAAAATTGCCAGGTATTCTAGAGTACATCAGGTTTGAACAATTGCAAGGAGTTTAACACCCACTGTATCTACAGTAGATAGCAGGGCTATTTTAGCAGTTTGAAGTGAGACAAAGACATGTAGTACGTAATAACAATTTGATAGGATCTGGCACTTTGATCAGACTTTTTTAATTTTAATTACACTCTAAAAATGGCAGATGGTCTTGTTTATTTTATATCTATATTATCAAATTGTGACCATGTTGAATGTCAACTTGTAAATTTTATAGATACCCTTGGAAGTGTGTTCATTATGTAACTGTTTTTTTTTTTTTTTTTTTTTGTGAGTGTACCTATAATTGTATTGCTTAAATCCTGAAAATTTGGTATCTATATCTTGTTTAGTTTTTGAGATATAGTACAAAACGTGAATTTAGATGATATTTTTTGCATTTGCCTCAGACAATCATCGAAAAAAATATTTGGAACACTTGATGCAATATATTGGAACCATTGCCATGTTCACAAATGAGATCGAATTTGGGTAAGTCATTGTTCCTTAGAATTGGGGGAGAGGGGGTCACCTTTTCCCTAAATCGGTCAAAGTGTTCCAACATTTTTTTCGAGGATTGTAGCTTGCATGGTCAGTGTTAGTTGATGCAATATCAAGGTTTATGGTAAAATTTTGGGTGGAAGCTTTGAAGGTTGTAAAAATTGATTAGACAGTCATCCCTTAAAGTCTTATCTCCATAAAAATGTAACCTTCCCAAAACAAACTTTCAGCAGATCCACTAAGATCACAGGATGCTAGCAAAGCATTTTAAAATTGCCAGGTATTCTGGAGTACACCAGGTTTGAACAATTGCAAGGAGTTTAACGCCCACTGTATCTACAGTAGATAGCAGGGCTATTTTAGCAGTTTGAAGTGAGACAAAGACATGTAGTACGTAATAACAATTTGATAGGATCTGGCACTTTGATCAGACTTTTTTAATTTTAATTACACTCTAAAAATGGCAGATGGTCTTGTTTATTTTATATCTATATTATCAAATTGTGACCATGTTGAATGTCAACTTGTAAATTTTATAGATACCCTTGGAAGTGTGTTCATTATGTAACTGTATTTCATCAACGAGTCTATCAGCAGTAGATGACTAGATAATTTATATGTAGATATACATCATTATTACAACAAAATAAAACTGTTGCAGTGCACCTCATGTTTCAGTATGTAAGTCAACTACAAAGTCATTTCCTATAGCTTGCATCTTTGAGTACAATATGGCTAGAACAATCCTCAGAACATCGATTTGTGCAGATAAGTTGTGGGTGGTGTAAATAACATAATAGAAAAGGTCACATAAATATAGCAGTATTTGGTTTGTCTTGAAATGTCAGTTAAAGCACCTGCAGATGGATACATTATATCTTCATTTGGACACAACTCCTCTGATTGATTTCCAATAATACCTGTATTGTATGACCTTGGCTTAAAACATCAAAGCCAGATACATAACCAAATTGTGCATTTCTTGCATAAGCTTACAAGTGTGAATATAATGCGAGATATTGTGGTGTGTACAATAATAGCTAGCTGAACTGAGATGGGTTGCCTGGGGTGGGCTAATTATAGTGTGTAGCAGGGATTGTAACTTATGCAGTGCTCTCACTCGAAAAGGTCACACATGTATTGTGAATACAGCAGTGTTAACTCAACCCTTATTTTGTTTGCAATTTCTGTATGCGAGTACTTGGGTGATGCTTATGATAAACATGAAAGCAACTTAGAATCAGCTTGCATTGATTGGTAGTTGTATTGTTAGACCCTTGACAGGTAATATTGTAAATATTTGAATAATCAGAGCACTGTCTTCAAGGCATTTTTGTTTAGGTTTCTTGTCATTTTTATCAAGGATATATTTGGTTGATAATTTAACTGCAGGTAGTTTAAATTACAAATAATTAAAGCAGGATATAAAAATTGAATTTAGATGTTCAAAATAATAATCCCCCAGTCTTTCTCATTCTTTTATTTAAAAGAAGCATCAGAAGACAGAAAAGGGATACTCTTTTTGTCACCTCAACTTGAATCCCTTGCAACAGATTGAAGTTTATCAGTTAAGCCCATCAGGTTCTGTGATTACATTTGAGATGTGTTACATTTGGTTGTCATAAAGCCATCAGTACCACAATTAACCTTTGCTACACAAGTCATTTATCAACGTAATGACTCGAAAACGTCTTTCTGCCTACGAACGCAAAGTATACAGTCTCCATATGGCAGATTTATCTTGCTTTGCTTAATTAGCACAGGGGGCAATGAAATATAGCCAGCTCAGCTGTGTGTGACGTGCGTCTGTCTATTGTATGTTCACAATTGGTAACCGTAACACAGTGCTTGTGGCAAAGTTCAATGGTCCATACAGACCTGAATACTATTAAAAGAGTGACCTTTTGGGCTCTGGATATTATTTTAGATGTTAGCATACAGCATTTTCAATGAGAGTGAAGCAGGATACCTGCAGGATTATAGTAGATGTGTGATAGCAGTTAGCATTCACTCTCCCCATTAAGTTCCCCATTTGTGGTGATTGCTAGTGACTCTCCGTGGATTTGGTAATCTGCAGCTATCTGCGTCAAAGTAGAGGGATCTGTATTAATCGCCCTGTAGATGGTCATGCAGGCCATTACTCTAGAGCATGGTGTATATAAAGTCAATGCACTCATGTGTTGCTTGAAGTTCAGTGTATACTGTATTGGTCACTTTCCAATTGTATTGTATTGTATTGGCCAGTGAGGTCCACTTTGAACAATGCACAGAATAATATGTGTTGATTTGCTTTCTAATAACTTTCCTGGAACAAATTCAGTGTAAGATCTATATCCTTGGCTGTAAATAAGAGTATGGCCTTTCTAATTACTCTTTCAGAAACAAGCAGATTAGTTAATGAGGTGCGACCAATAACCTCAGTCCACCAAAGACAAAGTTAAGTCAGCTCTACATGAGTATGGATCAACATAAGTGACCTTGTGTTCTTGGCATCATAAATCATACCTAAAAACATGGGGTGTATTTTACCAGTACACTGATGAATGGACCTTATTGAACTGTGCCATAGGAATTGAGACTTGCTGGCTCATAGAGATACATAATTTCTGTGTATCCTTGAATTTGTCCTCTGAGATGATGATATTATGATATGAGTATAATGCAAGGTTTTACGTACACCATGCCTCATCGATTCAAGCGCTTTCTATTAGTGTTATGGTTAATCATTAATGGCGTCAATGCAGAAATGGATTGTCATTTCAGAACCAACATAAGTAGCATTGAGCCAAGCCGTTATTTCTTCGTACCCATGATCATCCCCATATCATAAATACTATTTGCATTTTAATAAATCCCCATAACATCAGAGGAAAGGGAATCATTGGTATTGTATTAGATATTGTGTTGTTACTCTCCCCGTCATATGACATGCATGGGCAAGTACCCATACATGTACAAACTCACTTGGAATAAATCTTGCAAAAAAAACCCTTAGCTGACTGAAAGAGCTGACTTAATGACTTTCATAATAATGACACCTATAATTGGTTAAAGATAAAAAAAAATAACAAATTGCATCCTAAATTAGTCAAAATTTGGTTGTTTTTATGACTCATCCTAAAAAGTGATATTAGTATATAATATTTATGCCATTTAGGTAGGGAATGTATTCAGATTGGAACTTAATTCTTTAAAGTGATGTGAGTGTGTGTAAATGTCAAGCTAATCAGCATAACACAGCTACACATTCAGAGAAAATGCAGATTGTATTAGCTAAGAAGATAAGTATTATGCACATGTGCTGTGTTGAATTTCTTGAACAGTTATTGGAATTGACAGCTTTTGTTGAGGGGCAAATTTGTTTTGTATTCCAGGAAAGTTCCCTTATTTTCAAAATGATGATTGTGCATAAGTACCATTTTGTTTGAGAAAATTGCAGAAATTGGATTGAACAGAATGTTAAACACAGTAAATGCTATTATGTTGCTTCTGAGCATTAGCAGCGATAATGCGAGAGAATCGAAAAAAAAAAAAATTTGTTGATGTATTTTTTAACTTATAAAATGTGTACAATTCCATATAACTGCTTTAATGTAAAACAAACCACCAAATAGTGAAAAAATGAAGTATTAGAGGAAATTTGTCAAACCGTCTCCCGCAAATAGACATACAGGGACAGCGTCTCAAAATCTACACTAAACAGCTGATTGTGGTTTACACCAGTACAGAATAAACAAAAATCCTAATGTTTGTGTTTGAGGTCAATGTATTGATCATTGTGCAACACATGTCACGCTGAAAATCGGTAATATTCACCGGGAAAGGCTTTTTTGATCTCAAGTCGGAATTTTGATATTCACGTACAGAAATTACAGAATCGGGTAAAAAGTACTGCCTTGTCTTTAATACACGGATTTCAAGCCAACCACTTGCAGGTTATGTTAGCACATCCATGTCAGTAACAAAAATATAAAAATATGAATTTTGATGATTTTTTCGATGTTTTGGATTAGCAAATTTTAAATGTTGACACTTCAACTTAAAATGGCTGTTTGCCATGTTGTTTCTCTGCCCTTTTAAGAGGTTGACAGCATATACTACAAGAGACCTATTTACAACTAATTAACTCTATTAATTTCTAACTAACATAATCCTGTCTGGAGAACTTACTCTTAATCTGTGAGTACTACTGGTCAATGTGATGGGTTATTTGTAGGGTTATATGATATAATTGGCCAATCAGAGACCTGGTTAGAAAACTTAAAGGTGCATACAAATACATAGCTCTATTTTGATTGGTTATTCAGAGATTATATCAGTTTATGTCATATAATGAGCCAATTAGAGATGCTGTAAAGGCAGTACCCTCAATGGTAACAGTTAGTGTATAACCGATCACCCTAATACCTGTTATACCGATTACAGATTTTAAAATTTCAAAATCGGTTCATTCCAATTCCGATTTTGTGTATTTTTTTGGTGTTATCATTGCCGTTTTCGACAGCCAGAAGCTGCCAGAAAGTAGCAGATCGATTTAGGTAAACCGCTAAAATGGTGAAGTAGTAAGTTAGAACCAACATACACACTCTTGTGTACATAAAATAATAAATTGATTGTTTCAGTTTCGATTTATTTTCACCATTTGGCCATCAGTTTGGAAATAATTTTAATTCAAGTTTGTACCTCTTTGATATTAATTTAATGGGTATAGAAAATCGGTAAAAAATGAGAATTTTGCCGATACCGATCAGATACCGATAAGGTCATCATCGGCCCGATTTCAAAAGTACCGATGATATCGGTTATTCTCTATAGTAACGGTCTCAATGGCCAAGCAATGGTTAAAGTAGTGTTTCAGTGTTTACAAGGTACAATGGGGAAACAAGGTCTAGTGGTTACGTTAGTCGCTTTTAGTGTAAAGGTCCCCGGTTCAAGTCCTAGTGGCACCCATGACTTGCTGGGCAGTTAAATTGGGTTCTCTGTATTTAATTGGTAAAGATCAATAGATTATGATACCTCTCTTCCCTGTCCTTTAGTTAGAATTGTGCAAATGAACCGTGATAGAACCTCATCCTTTGGAGGGGACATAAAGCTGTCAGTCCCATGCGTAGAGCCTGATGCCTGAGACTGATGCTTTGCCTTGTTTCATTACAATATCCTATTATAATGTAAATCACAGTGTACATACAGGGTGTAAACCACAATGGCTGCCCCATTCACCCGGGTGCTCCATATTCGTGATATTGAACACCATTGGAAGTAGGGTTCTCAGAGGCTTTCTTGAGTTAGCTAGGCAGTGGTCAGAATTGGCAAATCAATCAAACCATGTATACAGATTCATTAGAAGTACACAGGAATTTCAAATTTGACTATTCTTACAAGATTTAAAAATAATTTTGACTAAGTTAAAAATACTTGAGGACTCAGTTCACAAAGGAATTTCTTTATCAAAGAGACCTATTCACTTTGCCAATGGGAAACATGTCTTTCTGTGTCTTGTAAAGAACTGAACATATCCCCATCGATCAATAGCCTCCTCCTTGCCCCATCCCATAATTATGTCGCACAAGGTGTGAGAACTGCTTTGCCTCATTAAATCTACAAATGTGGGATGGTGCGAAACCAGCAGAGATGAAATTGAATTACTTCTGGAGCTATGTCTGCTGCTTTGCAATGCAAGAGACATTATCAAACAAGAAAAAACAGAAGACGGGACAGGAGGGAGAGAAATAATGCTTTGACGAGCAATGTAGGTTATCCGTTTATAATGAAAACAAGTATCGACATGGAAAGCTGTAGGTCAGGGTAGACAAAACTCCTGGGTTCTTTTAAGGGCAGACAATCTAACAAGCAGTGCAGCCAGTTAAAACTAGAGGCACAATTTAATTAGTGTATCAATGGGAACTAGCAACAGACAATGTCTGTCGATACCTTTTAAACATTTGCTGGAGTGATGGCGACTTTAATTTCTAAATAGTCTGTGTGATGTGAAAAATTATTTTCACCTTGTTATTTTTTAAAAATATTCAAATTGTTATTTTAGTTGGATTAGAGCATTTGTAAAAAGTGCTTTGTCAAAATTCCATCATTAAAGTCAGAATTATCCACACTGGTAAAGAATACAGCTTGAATTGATCATTGGAAGCCTCTGACCTTTTCGTACCTGCTGCAGACACTTATCCCAGCATACATTTTTCTTTTGCATCGTGCACTCTATTTCTAGACATTAGCTATAGATTAACACGTACAATTGAAACGAGTCCCAAAGTCTGGATTATTAGTAGGGAAAGAACGGCTGACTACATATTTATTGACTGCCCTGCATCATTGTCTGTTTGCATTGCATTTGTTTCTGCATGAGCAGATGCACTTGCCATCTTCTCTGCTTAAAAGTGCTGGTTTGTACATGAACGTATTGCATATGAAGGCACTGAGTGAGGGCTGTGAACCAGAGTGCCACTGTAATTATGTTTGTAGCATTGATCGAATCACAAGTCTGAAATGAAAGAAACAGTTGTACTGTAGAGGTTATGTACATCTAACTCCCCTACACACAGTCATCTGTGGAAAAACTGAGCATGTTTCTTTTATATTTGAAACTCTCACAGAGGAAATACAACAATGCCATGCTAAGTACAAGCTTAAGTCACCAAATAACCAAATTTTCAACATATGGTGATCAGAAAATTGTTTAGTTATGAATTAACAACTTCACAGTATATATAAATGCCCAGCGCAAGATGCTCTAAGTTTAACATGCTTAATAATGGAAAAATCGATGTCAATTTTTTTTAGCGCGGAGTAAATTTCCTCAAATTCACTTCCAAATGCCATTTACTTGGAGAAAACATACCACTATTGCATTTTCAGACATTTTTAGGCATGTTTTTGCAGATACCATGCAAGAAAATAGTCCACCCAAGATTTTTTATCCTTACGACAGCCAGGTTAGTGGTGTATAATGTAGAAGGGATAAACTGTCAGTCAGAATATACAGGGATGTGGCACAAGGATCTGAGGCTCATTGCAGCCTTTTGGTGATAAATTCTTTTTCATGGCGGCTTTGGTATAAAACTGTTGTGTTTAGTCAAAAAGTGGTCAGAAAATAAGCCCAGCTTCTTCCAGATGAAGCTGGACTTCCAATAATATGCTTGAAAGTTTGCAAATATTGTTTAAAAAATTGAGATGATTTTGGATAAATTTGTGGGGAAAGAGGCTTGGATAAAAAATGGTAATTTTTTTTGAGGGGTTTATGTAATGTAACTATGGATTTCCCTTCTGATGTGATTGAACTAAAGGTTAAACCTCCTAGGTTATACACAGCATTAAACTCTGTGTGTGCTTGTTTCCTCTAACCTGTTGTAAACATCCTCTTCATTGGTTGCTAAGGAGGAGGATGAGAGAAGAAACCTTGACCTACTTGTACCTGTCTGGATGTCTTGAGACAAACCTGTCTCTAAATTAGAGTACAGACTATGACCTGAATACGTTGCGAGAATTTGAAATTAAGTGAATTCAATGGATTCTTGGTATGAGGTTGTGATCAGAGTTTTTAACTGGAATGTTTAAAGTAGTATGATATTGCAAGTGGTCAAAATTTCCCCAGAAATGTGTTTATTTTGTTTTTATCCCACAATGTCTTTATAATACTAGTGAAACTTGTATGAGGGCATCTAGGTGCATATATTTAGTTGAATATTGTACTCGCTTGTTATCAATATTTGACTGTGCTGCGAAATATGTTTGATGAGCCAGGTTGTTTCCATGGCTTCACACAAGTGTTTTATTTGATTAATATTGCAAATTTGTTGAATTTCTGCAGCCTCATTGAGTAAGACCTGGCTAGGATTTTTGGCCACTGAAAAACCTGTGACTAATAGTCAATGTGCTTAAAACCAAAAATAACACACCATCGGTTGAACTACAGAGGCCTACATGTAATGAATTGTTTAATTGTTACATGCTTCTTGAGATTGATGTTATGTAGGGTCACAGTAGAACTGTCAGTCTTGTGTAAAGGTTCATGCCCATCTCTTAACCCTCTGACCACACATGATAGTCTGTCTGATTGGCTCTTTATGGGGCACAATGTAAGATGGCCTTCTGAGTAACCAATCAAAATAGGGCTACTCTATTGCTGTGCAAACCTTACAGTATCACTGATTTGAGTATTACATGATATTGCCTTCCAAGTAACCAATTAAAATAGTGCTTAAATGCCAATAAATAAGCAGAGTACCTTGCCCAGGGATATAATACAGTCTTTTGTCAAGGTATGATGACTTTTGGCACACAGCTCACCACGCTTCTAAGAAATTTTGGCCCGAAATTATGCTCCAGGACCAGCTGCTCCAGGACCATATGCTCCTGGAGCAGTGGTCCTGGAGCAGCTGGTCCTGGAGCATATGGTCCTGGAGCATAAATAATCTGGAAAAATATTCTAAGTCAAATATGCTCCAGGAGCATATTTGAATACGCAAATGGTCCAGGAGCATATGGCAAATATGCTCCTGGAGCAGTGGAGAAATATTCTAAGTCAAATACTGCTCCAGGAGCATATGGTCCTGGAGCAGCTGGTCCTGGAGCATAATTTCGGGCCAAAATCTCTTAGAAGCGCTCACCACAATGATATCTTTTTACTGATTTTCAAGATTATTCAATGCTGCAAAATGGAAGGTGATTCTTTGCCTTTTGTCATTTGAAGCAGGTTGTATTTGAATGTTAAAAATGTGAATTTGGAGATTGGAATAAGAAACCCTCATAGCTTCTCCAGATAATGTAATTTGAAAAATCAGGTTGATTTTGGCAAAATTTTTTCAAAATGTTCCTCACAAAGGTGAAGTAATCACGCTCCCTTGGTATAACTAGAAAATTTAAACTGGTGGACCGTGATGAGGAAAGGAATTGATATATAAGATGATATCTTCCTCTTTCCCATCTTTATCTTTTCATCTCTTTTGGAGAATCGGCAGGGAGGAAAGGCTTGCAATTTGCATATTCTCCTGTCCTCTCCTCTGCCCATGTGGCCACTGGTTATGCTACTGTAGTCACTTGTGATAAAATTGCCTTCAGGATTTATGCTGTGCTTAAGTCACAATCCTCCTAACCCTTGTTCTGAACTTGAACAAAATTAGCACATGTTATAAGTGTTAACTAACTAGCCCTACTCAATTCATGTGATCTGCTAAAGCAATTGGACACAAGAAAATTGGAAACATAAACATTTACACATGGTCTGAATCACAATGTGATGGTAACATGCTAAAAATAACTCCACATGTAGCACATTAAAAGTCATGATAAAAGTGCAAGGAATACTCATTTTCCCGTGCAAGGTCATACGCGTGTCATTTCACATGGCGATTGTATCACTAACCATACCAGAGTTTTATTAGCAAGGAGCACAGATAAAATCAGAGCGATTCAGTAATGAAAATGTGTGATTGCAATTGGAAATAAATGCAGAATCTGCCGTAGTGGCGCCAGACGATGGCAGATTTTCCACTAGACTAAGTTTGTGTCTATTAGCAGTACCATAGCGATGTTTGTCTTTGGTCATTTGCCATATGGAAGCCGAGTATCCCTTGACCAGCTTTCGGTTGAGTTAATGTAGCCTTCAAGAGTGCGATAGATTTGCAAGTCATATGGATGACATATCACAGGCGTGATTAATAGAAGCTCTTTGGCATATTATGTACTTAATAAAATGTTAGTCCTCTTTTTAGCATTCAACTATGTTCAGCAATTAAAAGGGCACTACCCGATCCTCAGCCTCACAACCACACCACTCAACACATTAAACCTAAGATTTGGGTTTATTACAACTCTGCATTGTTCTCATCTCATCTGCAGAATATTTTGACTGACATCTTTTCCATTACGATGCTACAAACTAAAATATGGGTTGTTCATGGTCACCCAAACTTAAAATGCAAAATTGTCACACACGTAAAAAAAAAGTAATATGATCAAGGCTATTTTTTCAAGCTACAGAGTCTCAACGATTAATTGTATGCTTTTTGACACACTGTCATGCCCACACACCTACTTTGAAATCTTACTAGAAATTTAAATTACACAGAATATCAAAAGCCTAAGAAATTCAACAAAAATGACACATACAAAAACTTCACTCAAAAAGTAAGTCCAAGCACTACTTATCAATATTTTTACAACTCTTCATTTAGGATTGGGCCATGTTGTCTTCAACAGTTATCTTCCCCTCCTCTGCAATGCCATCCACCCCAGGATAATGAATTCATCTGGAATGGACATGCTATATAGAGCAGGTCTGTTTCACGGTGAAGGTATCATGTAAAGATTGAGCACAGTGCAAATCATCTGTATATTGTTTATTGATATTTAATAGCGGATGCTCTGATCTCAAGACACAACACTAGCTCCCTTGTCTGTCAATCATCATGTTCTGAAACATTAATGTTACCAATAGTATTGCCTTACATAGCATCATTTACTTGTCAGCCCAGTATACCTGATGAGATGATAATTGACAAAGAACTAATTAAAGCAGACCAGGTTGCCCCATCTATCACCTGAAACTAATTAACTCCTATATATAATGTTGTGCCATCTGCAATGTAATTAAATCATGTTCCAATTATCTTGCAGACTGTGACCATCTCTTTACAAAATGAAAATGGATTTGAATTGATTCATTTTACATAATTATCTTTGTCTTTCCCTTGTAATGATATATAGCTATTTGATCGCCATACAAAAAAACCTATGTTTGTTCCAGGCGCGTAGCCAGCCCGGTGGTTCCGAGGGGGCAATTTCCCGGTAGGTGCAACAAATGTCCTGATCACAAGCAAAAATTTCCCGCTTGCAGGGCAAAAGAATCCGAAAAAGGGCTGATTTAACATAAATATCTGTGTTTTATTTCCCGATTTCCCCTCAAAAAAAAAATTCAACCCCCACCTGGCTACGCCACTGGTTTGTTCCCTTTATATGATTGATTATTCAGTCCTTGCATAAATTAGTTCTGTTCCTGTAATTGCCCTTTTTCTTTACTAAGAGCAATTATTGTTACAAAGCAAAAGGTGTTGCATTACAAAATGAAAATGAATTTGATCCAATTTACATAATTATCTTTGTCTTTTCCTTGTAATCATGTCTGTTTGATCGCCATACAATCAAACATGTAATAAGATAGGCCTTCCAGTCATATTCCTGAAATTGTCCTCTACCCTCTCAATAATTATTACTACAAAAAGAAAGTGTTGTACTTAAGAAATATCAATGACTCTCTATCTTATTATGTTGTCATCTTCCTAATTGCTGCATTATTTTGTTCTTTCAGACTCCTTTGTTAACAGTCAAGAATGGACACTAAGCAGAACAGTACCAGAACTGAAATTGGTATGTAATCACATTGTTCTCTCATTTTCAAACTGTTATTGCATAAAAGGTAAAAGTTAAAGGGGACGGACATGTGTACACAGGAACAGCGTGTCCAACTCTCTTTTGAAGCGATCTGGCCAGACTCCACCATATAATGTATAATCTATTGGACCACATTGCACACCCTTGTGTATTTGATTGGAAATTTTGGATGGAATCGTGCAAACTATAATTTTTGCACTTAATACATCATATACTTATCAAACAATTTTATGGCTTTCATTTTTTGCAGCCATCTTGGAAGCAGGGGAAAGATTTGTACAGGGGTTAAAAATTAAAACTGGAACTTATTGTCTAGTAGTAAGGATAAATATGAAGTATAATTTGCCATATATACACACTTTACATTTAGCACTATAGGTTTTAAAAACACTTCAAAGTTGAGACCATTTTGAAAAGAATTTAAGCATAATGAAACATATACCCCAGGATAACCCATTATCTATTAAACTATACCTTACAGAGGCATTCTATAGATTGCGGTAATTCTTAGAATGTGTCAAAATTTTGAAATAGATTTCAGTACAATTAAACACACTTTATTTTTCCTCCTGTACAAACTTTGCATCCCTAAATATATACCAAGATGGCCTCCTAAAAATTAAACCATATTTTTTTAAATAAATATACAATGTATAAAGTGAGGAAAAAACATGGTTTGCATGATGCTACCAAAATATCCACTCAGCTATCTTTCTTGTAGTCAAATAAATCAGTTGTACCTTGCTTTTTGTGGCCCGCCAGCTATAACTGGATGGACCACATTAGATTCAGCTGTCACACTGTGTAGATGTATGTATGGATTGATGGATGTATGTTGGGCAGTCCCTCATCAACCAAAAAGGTAAACCTTCATTTCTCTAACCAGAACGCAATGACCGATTTACATGGAACTTAGTACCTGGGTACTATAACACGCGTATTACGTGTGTCTTCAGTCATCACCAATGTGCATATTAAGTACCTCTTTTGCATATTTGTTCTGATTGGCTAACAACAAAAAGGCAGCCCATGCTCTATTCTCTGAGTATAGAGAGCACACAAGCATAGAACTGCAAAATTCTAGTTTATATTCTAATTCTGATATCTAATAGAACTAAGTGGGTCACTAGGTTCAGATGAAAATGTTTCACTTTCATACATTCTTTAAATGGGAAACTTTATATTATGGTTTTTTGTTTTATGGTTAAGGGTAGGCCATTTCATTTGAATCTAGCCCTTTTTTTCCATTGTATAGTTGTGAATTCTCCTCAAAAATTTAATATTTATAACTTTGGTTGATTGTGATAATGCTGTACTGAAAGAGTTTACCTTCCCCAAAAAAGCATAATGGGTTATGCTCATACACAACCCCGCGTTTTTAATTAAGCACCACATATTTTGATAAGTACTGTGATATTGGTAATCTCCCTATTTACCATACTATTGGATACACCATATTCAGGATATTGTATTTTGGAATGCCTTATGATATTAACAACAAACCCAAAACATTTGTCGTAGTTTGATTTATTGAATAAAAACAGCAACTTATCTCAGAAAATTCAAAGTCCAATTTCGCTGGTTGGAAGGCAAGCAAGCCAAAAAGGGTCACTGCTGCTAGGTTTTGGTGCTTTGCTATTCACAATCATTTGCAGCAGCTTAGTTTTTTTTAAATTGCAAAATTGGCTGAAATCAAGCTTCACTAAGCTCGGTCTAGAGCAAGACGTGATGCTTTTGTTTATTTTTGTTTTTTCCAAAAATATGCAAGACATGCTATCGCCAATGATGAAGCACAAGATCATTAACCTAGAGCGATGTAGAGATAATGATGGTTACAGTGCTGGCATATCCAACAACATGGGTATTTGCCACCTTGTTTATAATATAGTTCTGTGGTTATGATCAAGGTACACTTTGTTAAGTGTAATGTTATAGTGTGGCATATGAAGCATCTCTGCATTCACAATAGCATTTTGATTGTGAAATCTTTTCATGCACATAATGCTGTGATCCGAGGACAGAGCACGTTTCAAGGCCAAGCAATGTAAAAGATGGTGATATCACCTGAAACTGAAAACTGATTTGAGTATTGGGAAAACATGAATACCCTCATGATTCAGCCATAACTCCCCTCCCCAAAACAAAAATAAAACACCATCTTGATGTTCAAATTTCTATAAGATTACATAATGTGTAATTTTTACCAAAATATGCATTATCCTTAAAACTGAGCAAAACCAAACTGTGTTCCCAATCTTACCTAAACCCAAATTTGTGTCAAATTCTGGGACCTATTTTCCTAGGCTTCATTAATTAAATAGAGCTCCTAATCTGTATTGATCCAACTGTGTCCATATGATTCATTTGTGTATTCTATTCCAGATTATGAACAATCAAAACACTAGATGAATTCTGTTCCAATTACTTATCTTAGCGATACCAGCACAAAAGTGCAAAGTCCTTGTTAACCTTTTGCTCGAAGTGACCCGTGGTCTCAAAATTCAGTTTAGAGAAACTTCATGATTGAAGGTAGAGCTAAGAGACCAGAAAGTCAATCGCAATAAATATTCGAATTTACACTAATGAGCCTTTAACGCTTATTTGGCCATCCTTAATAGGGATGTATTATATTAGTCCTCTCAACCAATTTTGTATGAAGTAGGGCATTTTGATACTAAAATGCAATTAAGCAAGTAGTATTTAAGTGTTAAAACTCTTGTTGTTGCTTGTTCACAATACCAGCTGTCCTATTGGGACACCCTTGGGGTCTGTCTTAGCCTCACAATTAGCATCCAATAATGATACCTAAACAGAGGCCATGTTGCAATTGCTCCAGGGAAAGTTAAGCAGCTGGAGTATTGAACGGAAACACAGACCTGGAAAGGACTTTAAATTTTATTGAATTTCACCTCACTGAGTTTCAGGTATTCATTGGATATTGTGAGCTAGTATGCTTGATTTGGCATGATAATTCTTATCATATATTGTTGGGTTATTTTGGGAGCTGTTTGTTGCTTCAATAAACCCATGAGATACTGTGCCTATCAATTGTGTTGCATCGATCCTTTGAAGGACTTATGACATGAAGATGTGGTATACTCACGTAATGTAGGCTGTTCGCGTAAGGTCATTTGAATTTTGGGTGTTTAACTTTGTTTTTTCATCACTTTACTATCTATTTACTGTTAACTCTTTTCTTCAACTTAGAGTAGTTCAAGTAGATAGTCCCGGCACAATTTTTAAAACAAATATTTGGCCTTTTGGTAAAAATGAGATAGTTTTCACTTTAAAAAAGTGAGTTTTACATGTTTAAGGTTTAAAGAATTTGAATCTGAATCAATTTCAAACTACATAGCATAGTTGGCTAATAAATTTATGTAGAGCATAATGGATTTTTTAATTCAACTTAATTTAGGAAAACATGTCTGCTATTGCCTGACTTTGACAAGGTCATGTGATACCATACAAAACCTATTTCCAACACACCAAAGACAATTTTTACACTCTTTTAGCACAGAAAATGATAGGCCCTAATACTAAGATTATTTTACTTGTGTAGCAGAAACCCTGAAGCCCTAACACATTTCAAAGGTCCATTTCACAGCAATATAGACCTGTGTTTAAGATTAAAGATTAAAGTCCTGGAATCAGTAACATAACCAGATGTTGTTTTTTTTTGGGGGGGGAATATAATTTGCATCAACAAATTTTGCCAAGGACACAGTTTAGTGAGCTATGCAGTATGCATGTGGATTAATATGAACTGACCATGTGTTCTGAGTACCATTTCCCTAACACTGTTTGCGTCATCTCCCGGGAGGAAGGGAAGGCGTAATGGATAGAAAGAAAAGAAGAGTGGACATTTTAGGTGGGATTTGAACCAGGGGCCTCCGACACACCAGTCCTGTGACCAGGGATGGCAAGCCACAAGGATGTGACCATATGTGTGTTCGCAATACATATGGTGACGTCATCACATCTTTTTGGACTTAGTGCATTTTCTAGCCTCAATTCAGTGAGTTTTATTGAGTTTTGGGCATGTTAGGGTAATCTCATACTTCCAAAACTAGGGGTGTATTTTCTAAATACTCTGGTGAATGAAGTGACCTAACTTGCTCAGTCATAGTGCATGAACATGCAGGATCAAATATCCTGCTCTACCATTCAAGATGAAGTACTCCTGATCTCCAGTTTGATGTTACATATAATCAGATGTGTCTCATTATGCTAAATCCCACCCAAATGCCTTTCCTGGAGGCAGTAATCCTTGAAAAAGTCATTTACAAGTGTAGTTTGCAGGCAGGGTTAACAACCTAGAAGGTTTACCAGTAATCCTAAAGATGGCTATAACAGGATATCAATTGTTATTGTACAAGCCCTTTTAAATAAAATATAATCTGTTGTTTACAATGGTTTACTCTTACATATGCATGATTTTCAATTGAACATTGTCCTCAAAGTATATCTATCTCATAAATTTATTGAACACACCATTTCATATACAGATGTAATGATTACCTTAATATAACACATCCATGTGTCAAAGAGTTAAGCTTAAAGCATTTTCTTCAGTATAAAATAGTACAATTTCTAATTTTAGTTCTTGCTCCAATGCAAAATTCATCCTGTTTTATATTGAAACATGAAGGAAATTTTTCAATTCACCTTAGTTTTCACTTTTAAGGTATTTTTGTAGCCCAATAGCAAGTAAGAAATCTATTGAGTGTCTAATTTATTTGAATTCACTGTTTATGATCCAGTTAATGGATAGTTGGAAATCACTTGGTGTGCCTTTTAAATACTTATAACTGATGTTTTCAAGCTTTATATCTGAGATAAAATTGTATTGACAGGTTAGATGTTACTCACATGGTTCCCCATGTATTGAAAGGGCTTTCTTAATCTTCCCTCAAAGAAATTTGGTAAAAAAGGAAATTTCACTAGAAAAGATTAATATGACCAGCACTTAAAAAGGAACTTTTTTCTTTTTTGTTTTGCTTTAATTGCTACTAAGTAGCAAATTCTGTAAATTGCATGGGAATTGTAATCATTGTAGCTTGCATAGGAATTTGCACTGTAAAGCCCGATGTATACTCCACTTTCGCTTCATCGCGCGATGCCGCGATGAAATTTTACATCGCAATGCCGCGCGATAAAAGTCATGTATACTCCGAGCGATAAATGTCTCATCTCGAGGAAATTGTTGCTGTATTATTTTATTGACAACTAATTTTGCCAGTTGACAATTTTGATAACAATTTAGAGAATTATCTACATACCGTTCTGTATTTTGGCGATATAGCGTTGGATTTCCCGAATGAGATCTAGCAACTAGAATAGACGAGCGACATTATTTACGATACTAGGTCAAAGTTATATTAAAATTTAGCCAGGCCTGTTGATCAAGTAATGTTGGACTGATGTTGCCAATATAAATTTTGAATTCTTTTACATGTTCTGGACTATTTTGTATTGTTTTACATTTATTTCGCACATCTTCCGGATTTACATGACTTGTATCATTAATAATATTGTTAAATGCCCAGTTTGACTATACCTACCTACATTTGTACACCCCGTTGTACACGGGGTTGGCTATAAATGGCACATGTAGGATGCGGAGCTCAGAATAGAATATTTCGTACTAACCGCCAAAACATTCTTTACGATATCCTTAAAAATAATCATGCCTGATGTGATCATACTACTCGGGAATTTTTCGCACTGCATCCATAGCTTTAAATAATTGGCCATTTAATGTGTATTTCATTGAGTATTGTTGTTGATTAGCGGGCTGATAGGGCGATTTTTAAGAGCAGGTTCAGCTTGGTTTTCATGAGGTCATCGCCCGATTTTTTTTTTTTTTTTTTTTGTATATAGTTAAATTTACTCAATATTTGTAAGGCCCTCAAAGATGTCGATCTCAGAAGAGTATAGCTTTTAGAACTCTTTTTTTTTTTGGTTTATGAGGATTTTAGTCATCAGAAAAAAGTAAAATAACAGTACTGAATTTTGCATAGCCTCTTTCAACTAAAAAAACTTTTTTCTTTTTTGTTTTGCTTTAATTGCTACTAAGTAGCAAATTCTGTAAATTGCATGGGAATTGTAATCATTGTAGCTTGCATAGGAATTTGCACTGTAAGTATAGACCAAATTGCGCAGAAGCAACATGCAACAGTGTGTGTCAAATTCCTACCTGTGCTGGATGTAAATTAATAACTTTACACTTTAAATTCAAATGAACATGATTAAATTTCAGCTCCTGGAATGTGCAGTTATTAAGGTGTTAAGAAGTCTCCATCCAGCCATGATAATTGTAAAATTTACTTTAATTTACACTTTATTGCCTTTCGCTGTCGTTAGCGATCAAATTACTTCTATGTCTAATTTTCCACGTGTATACTTGTAGTAATACTACTAACACTCACCATAAAGACCTTTCTTGAGTAGGTAACTGTGTAGCTAATTTGCCGTGAGCTAAATTTTTAACTTTATCACAAGATTGGTGAATTTCAGCTGACCTCCCAGCGGTTAAGCTCACAAATCCTTATTTACACGGTATTGTACTCATAATACCAGAGAGACTTTACTGTTTTCCTAAGCCATGCACAGTTATATATATTTTGTATAAGGAAATGGGACATAATGCAAATTAACACCTCGCTTGCAAGTCGTGCAATGACATAGATGATGGCGGTGGATATTTATTTGGAATCTGACAAAAAGAACCAAGATATATCGCCAAAATAACATATAGTTACAAGTTTTCACGCTGAACGTGATGAAATTTATTCTGAAAGTCGTAAGGATAAAAGTCGGCTGGAGATACAGGGAATTGGAGGGTAGTGTGTCTTATGAATACCAAGGGCTAAGTTAGGTCAGCGATGTAGGTTACTGCCCCAGAGGTTAAAAGGTCCTCTTCATTTGGCTTTCAAGGTGTAATCATGGTAATGCATTGATAATTTAAGGCAGGCTTGTTGGCCAGGCAAATGTAAGCTTTAAAGGGTGTTTATCTTGCTATTGGCTGTTGTGGTAAACAGTTATTTGGAAATAAAATAGGTCTTTATTGATTAAAGATTGCATTAGCTTTTTGTAATTATTGTTATTTTGTATTATCAAATTTCAAAGTGGGATCTTATTATTTGATTTAAAGACACTATCAGTGATTTGCTAAATCAGCAAATCGAAAAAATCATCAAAAATCAGATTTTAGCATGTACGTAACAAGTACAGGTATCCTAACATACCCTGCAAATGATAAGACCAGAAGCATCCTAATAAGGACAGAATCGGAAATTTTAGTCATTACTGTCCGAACGGACACTTACTACAACACGTAATTGAATGGGGAATCGTATCTTGGAACACTGCCGTTTTCTTCCTTTTCTTTCAATTCTGCAGCTGGAAAAGGTAACTTATGAGAATTCTACAGACGTATCCTTCACTTTGAAGCTATTCATGCAAATTTCAAATATTTTTCAAATCACTGATAGTGTCTTTAATGGTGGTGTGGTATTGTTGTTATTGTGTGATTTTTATTTTCTTTTTAATTTTGTTTATCCCATTCTCATTTTTTCAATCGTATTAATTGTTGTGAAGTATTACAAGTTCATGCAAGTTTATTCAGAGCATTGCATAAATAGCAATGATACAATATTTGAATTAAAATAAATGTGTGGTAGGATGAGTACATAAAGCGTTGAAAGAATTTTGTAACACACATTCTGCACACAACAAAAATATATTTGAAGCATGTGAAGAAATTGAGTGGAAAATAACTTGATGAGAAAAAAATGAATTGTCAAATATCTAAAAACAAATCATGTCATTTGATTAATATCATGATGATAAATAAACCTTAACAAAAAAAGTACCTTGTGTTGGTTCAATCAGCAAAAGCAAGAGAAATTTGATTAATATGATCGACAAAAATAACAGAAAATGGACAGAAACATCGGATAGACAGACACACAGATATACAAACACAATTTATAGGCCATATGCAGTTAATTTCAAGATTTGAAAGAAAACATGGAATGGAAAATAATACAAAAGTATTTAACATTGTTAATTTCATATGCAGACTTTTTTTATATCATTTTGGAAGTGGGCAGGACTAAACATGTAAAATAAATGGTGTGCACATAATTTGTCGGGATGATAATTGACTCCCTTTCCTACATCATTTTTATGCAAGTCCACTGCTAACACAGCTGATTTGCCGTACACATCCTCCAGTAGCTATTTTGAGAATTTCACAATCAATTATTCATCTGAATTCAGTCAGAAATCCATGGTCCAATGCAAGGTAGTGATGGACATCCAATAAAGGTAATACAGTTAACATCGATCACGGCTGCTGATGGACTGACTCGGACTAGAGCATTAATGATTATTTGTAAATAAAGAAGTCAATTGAAATGAATCGCTAGGTTGCTGCTCTCTAAATAATGTCATCAAAATATTGTCTTATAAACACACTTCATATTTTTAGTAATATCCGATTATGCAAAAAAATTGTTTGCAGTAGGTTTTTTGTAAATACAATTTGCCATTATGCCTAAAATTACAAGTGCTGGTAGTCAAAGTTGCAAAGTGCATTGCCTGCAACAAATTATTGATGTGCGGAATATCATCAAAGTTAGATTTTAAATCAAGATGATTGAATTTTTTGGTTGGTGTTCCATTGATCATTTTTCATAAGTAAAGACACTGAATTTTGCACTTCAAAAGAAGAAATGTGCTATATGATCTTTCAAATAAGATGCAGACAAACTACTGGAAGTAAATTTAAATACAAATAGAGCTAGATTTTTAAAACCTTATTTATAAAGAAAATTAGCTAAATTATAATTTTTTGTGTGTGTTAATGTATTTATCTATGATAATTTGGTGTGTGTGTGCATGCATGTGTGTGTGTGCACGCGTATGTGGGTGGATTGGTGAGTATGTGTGTATAGATGTGTGCATATGCATATGTGGGGGAATGGATGTATGTGTAAGAATAAAAAATATCTTGGTTGGCAAAGTGGTCTGTTCCTATGCGACACTGAATGTAGAATGGGTTTTCTGTTTGTTTTCAAGAAATTTGTAGAACTCGTTATGACATGGGATCACTGGTTACATAAATTATTACAATGCAATTTCAACATCTATCTTAAGTTAACATATCTGAAGTGAGGCTGAGAAATGTAGTGATTGTAAGTTTAGACATTGATGCCATATGTTGAAGATTTTTACCCCGCTGCTATCTACTGAAGATTAACAGAATTTAAGTCAAATGGTAACTGTGGATTCAGTGCCAGCATCAAGCACTTGTCAGTTGTAATATTCAGAGCTGCAATATTTAATTTCATTGATATCAGTTTCATTGAATGATTATAGCTTTAATTATTATTTTGTTGATGTTGCTTGTTACTTGCAGGGTGTGGTGGGCAGTCTCACCAGCGGCAAATCAGCATTAGTTCACAGATATCTCACAGGCTCCTACATGCAGGAGGAATCACCTGAAGGTATGTAGAAGAGTTTAGTAGAAGAATTTGCACATTAAATTTTAATCTCAAGAAATGTGAGGTTTTGATATGGAAGAAGAGGAAAGGGGAAAAAAAGAAATATTAAGTTAACTATACTACTCAAGTTTATTGTTGTTTAGGAGAAAATGTAATTCGAGATTACATATTGAATGGTTCAGTTGTTAAAATCAGTGTAGGCGGTTCATTAACTTGATTGAACCATAGCGTAGGTGCAACCAAAGTGTAGGTGTTGAGTAAGCTTCCTCAAACCAGTGTAGGTGTTTCATTAACTTGATTAAACCTTGTTGCAGTTCATGTTATCTATTAAAACAAATTGTCTAGATTCGGACATTTAATACAAAAATCACACCAGTTTCATAACTAAAAGATTGTTGCCTCATTAATTTTGGGCATTTATAAAATTGAAGGTAGGCTATGTGCATATGTGCAAAATGTGGCTTTATCAGAAAAATTGAGGGTACTTTCCCACAAAATCTCCCACTGTCCCTCTAATTATATAATAGGTGCTTCATAAGCTGCTTTAGAATGTAAGTTGATCACTGATAAGCTCTATCAACCAGTTTCTTCACTGTAGTTTTAAAATCTGAAAAATTAAATTTTTCATATTAAAAATACTAATTAGTACTAAAATTTAGAAAAAGGAAAATATTGCAGCAAGTTACGTACCTGTTTTCTGACAATTTTCCAAATGCAGGAGGGCGTTTCAAGAAAGAGATGTTAGTAGATGAGAGAAGTTACCTCTTATTGATACGAGATGAAGGCGGGCCACCAGAGCTACAGTTCTGTTCCTGGGTCGATGCTGTCATTCTAGTCTTCAGTGTAGAGGATGAAACTAGTTTCCAGTTATTATATAATTTTTATGCCAAGATAGCACACTATAGAAATACAGCCGACTTGCCAATGATATTAGTAGGAACACAAGGTAAGTGATTGCATCAGGATAGAAGCTAAACAGTAGGGTTGCAAGAGGGTCACCTTTGCCACATACCCTAGATAACTACTACAATCAATATGTACATGCCCATGATTTTGAAAATTGTCTGTTCAGCTTTTTCTAGAACCCCCTTAAAGAAAATTCATACATTCCCCTGGCATAAACAGTGATTGGTTCGTGATGATAAGAAAATATGGACAAATTTACCTTAAGCTAATCTGTTGTCTCTCTGCAGCTTCATATCACAAGGGAGAACCATTGGTGTGGAATACTTAGCCCTGTAGCCCCAATTTTTTCCATTAGCATTGACACAGACTCATTTTCAACTATAAATCATTCAGTTTTCTCTCAAATTATATGACTAGGGCTCGGGGAGAAGGAAAACATTTTTACATACAAAAATACTATTTTCATCGAACACAGAACTCATGAGGCCAAAGACATCCCATGATTTCAAGGGTGTTATTTTGGGGAAAATAAGCTTCTGGGTACCCAAATTATTTTTTGAGCGAGTACCAGGGTACCCGGCCGACCTCAACAAATTATCCCGGGCATGTACAAGAATACAAAATCATAGTACGCCAGCCCTAGCCTATGGCATGCCATAACACTAGCAGACTGCTGGCTGAATTTACCTGTTTTAATTGTTGCATAATTATCAGAAAATGGCTTCTAAAATGGAATTCCATCAAGATTTCAGCTGTAGATATTGTTTAGTAGTATAAAGTTCATAAAACTGGGGTTTCTTTCGGCCAAATTATGAGCCATTTTCACAGCGACCATGCCGATGAATTTCATGTATAATGCGTGCATCCATAATGATTTTATTTGGTTCCCTGTTTTCAGTGGGAGAACCAGTAGTACATACTCCAGTCTCCAGATGGGGCAGGGTGGCCTGATAGGCTGATACACATCTCGGTCTGTATGGGACTGATTTTTATTAATCAATGAAATCAAATAACACAATTTTGGGTATCGGGCAGGTGAATTTTGTCCCCAGACTCTACATTTTTGGGTGGGACTCGATTTCCCGGGACTTTGCTCACAGCCTTACATGATTTTAACCTTTATTGTAGAAATCCTGTCATTTTAATTATGACCAAATGTGTTAAAATTCACATATAACATGAACATCATGGACTCATACTTGTTGACACTATAGGTGACAGACCAGTCAAATAGCATTGCAGGCAAATGGAATCAAATGATGGGTATTTTCTTGTGGTTTTAACCACAAGAAGCTTAAAAGCTCTGTGAACTAAGGTATACTAAATAAACTTACTCTGTAGTTGGTTCATTAAAATTATTATGTTTGCCCCTAAAGGCAATGATTTGGACTATAATTTCAGGTGCAGGCTAACACATGCAAAGGCATTGCAACTATGGAAATATATTGATGTTGACAAATTTTGAGGATGCTCTTCAAAATATAACTGCCGCTTTAAAGTAATTGTATATCTTCTATATGAGGCCATAGATACTGGACAGTTCTAAAAACAATACTTATATTATCTAAATATAGTGGAAACTAAACAGTTTTAATATTTTATCTCCAATATCATATCACCAATCTATCACATCTCTGATGTGTGGGATTCAATTCCGTTTCATCGTTGAAATCAAGCAACAGATGTTGAGTGCAACACGGCATGTAGGCTGGAGATATGATTTCACAGCGATAAAAAGTTGCAAGTAATTGAAACACGTTCTGTCTTGCCGGGGCATAAATATAACCCTGATTGGCTCTGACCATTAGCAGAAGCGTGATGTAGTATTAAAAGTAATCGAGCGAAAGCATTGGTCAGAAAATAGAACTCTGCAATCTGAATTACTGTATCTGACTAATAGCAAAATTATTCAGAAAAGTGTATGGTTGTGGAAAGTCCTCACCATTTTTATTTCCCATTAGAAATCAAATTTTTTACAACTGGAGCAAATAAACACATGGCAGCTGCAAACATGAATATTATCAGTCAAGCTTTAAACTACAGAGAAAAGTGACCAGTTGTGTATGCATAGATGGCTTTTCTGCTTAAACGCTTTTTGTAGAAGTTAATCGTTAAAGGTCATGTATGGGATGGGTTGGTGGTTACTGACTGGGCATGTGATTATTCATACCATGACAAACATAATTAAAACACCTTTTATTTGTCGATTGAGGTGCTCAATGAAAAATTAAAACTATTTTCTATAAATAATATTGCACTTATAGTGAAACTCAAGACATGCAGGTCAAAAGTGGTGTTAATTTAAATTGATTATTTAAAAAAGAGTTGTACTACTTGAAGGAAATCTTTAAAGAGAAAAAATGTGTGGTCAGCATATTGTGTGTATGGAATCATCTCATAAGAAAGCATAATTTTATAACCTTTTAAGTTAAGACAAAGTAAACCCACCAGATATGTATAGAGTTTGTCAATGCATGTTACTAAAATTATTTGAGCCAGTTTAGTTGTTAGAAATTTCATTAAAATATTGTGGTTGTTAAAAGAGTTAGATATTTATTATTCCTAAGGGATATCGTTGATGATGGGCAAATACAATTTATTTAGCAAACCAATTAGGTATAGATTTTGTAAAAATCAGGAAGATTCATGCAAGAGTAATAATTGTGATGAATTAAATCAACTGGTGGGCAGCTCTTGCCACCCTCTTGTGGCTATTGTTCACATTAGCATCTTATTTAAGAAAAACTAGAATATGCTGATGTATAGATTAAGGGGGTAGTGTTCACCAGAGAGACATGTGGATTTTTTCCTTCACATTCACATGATATGACTAGATTCAAACAGGCAACCTCTGTGTTACAAAATGACACTCTAACCATTCCTGGGTAGGTAGATAAGATGTCAAGGTCACATAGAGGTCAAAAGAGGTCAATTGTGTATTTGACATAATTGCACTATACCCATCTCTGTATCATGTGCTTTATTCTTTAATGGAATAATGTCATGGTTTTGCTTAACCAAGGAGTATTTCTCATCTAGAAGTATGGTGTGAACCTGAATCGCACAATGCAATTTTTTCTAATCTTGCCTTGTTGGTCCCCACCGCCAACTTTTGTTGGCGAAGGGGACTATAGAAATGCTAGCCCGCTGTGCGTTTGTGTGTGCGTCCCTCACAATACTTGGCCAAGCAAGTGTGGAGTCCATCTTCCGCACATATAGATTGTATCTCAAGTATGCGGTGGTTGGGATCCCAAAGTGGGTCATGGGCATGGGTCAAAGGTCCATTGGTCAAAAATAGGGTCAATATGGGCAAAAAATAGGGCTCAATCGCTATAATAAACGTTGTCAACACGATTAAGCTTTTGATTGGGAGCAAGTATGGGTGTCCTCTTCGCACCATAAGATGTCACTCAAGTAGGCTGCGGATGAGTTTTTCGGAGAGTCTTGGCATTGGTCCAAGGTCAAATTGGGTCAAAAATCGGCAAAAATGGAGTGAAATTGCTATAAACCTTATCTGTTGTGTGGGGTATGATATGAAACTTGTCGGTGTGGTCAACATTTAGTGCCGAAAATTTTGGAAGTCCAGTCAAGGTCATGTAGAGTCATCCAAGGTCAAATCACTTAACATGTGGGTAGGAGGAGAAAATGGGTGGGTGTGGTCATCAATTCAGTACCAAAATGTTTGAATGTCTTCAAGGTCATCCGCGGTCATCCAAGGTCAATCACTTAACATGTTGGTAGAGGATAAAATTGTGGTGTGTCAACATCATACCAAAAAATTTTTTTTTTGAAAGGTCATTTCAAGGTCATCAAGGTCCCTCCAAGTCAAAATCACTTACAACCTGTTGGGAGGTGACAACTCGGTGGCCATCACCATCTTCCCTGAGATCTTAAAATTGGGTGCTTCTTGTTCTTTGCTACTGCACTGGGCGGGGGACCTTTGTGTTTCGAGAACCGCCTTTGTTTGAATTTGATTTTATGGTTGTTTTTCATATGTACAGATGCGTGAACCATATCCTCCTAGGGTAATAGATGATGCACGTGCAAGGAAACTTGCTTCAGATCTCAAACTTTGCCCCCTTATTTATGAAACCTGTGCAATGTCTGGACTCAATGTAGACAGAGTCTTCCAAGATGGTAAGCTAAGACGTATCAACTCTTGTTTTTGCATTTCTTTTCCTATTTCCCCTAATTCCTGTACATTTCCTCCACTTTCTTCTTTCCCTTCATTTTTCAATGCTTGCACTTCTTTTACCATCGAAATCCTTTATTTATGTTTTTTCTTCTCTCCTTTTACTTCTTTCCCCTGTGTTTGTGTATGTGTCTATCTGTCCTCCACCTTAACATGAGGAAACCGCGATACTCTGTTATCACGCATTATTTTGAAAGCCTGACACATTACCAGATGTTCTCTCTCTCGCTGGAGCCATTGTTTTTCCCTTCGATAAGCTTCAGTGTTCATATTGCAATGTCGGTGACAATAGCAGTGTACGCAGCGCAAACTTTGCAGCAAGAATTTTCATCATGTGGCAGGAAATCAACTTAATTGTCACAGTTAATTTCTCCCCATTTTATTTAATCCTTCATGTAGGATCCTTATACATAATCATTTATTACAGCAATTTTTTTTACTGTCGTTGAAGGCACTCATGTATTTATTTTTCCAAAATAATTTCCATAAAAATAGTGGTTCTGTTGTATTCAACAAAGAAGATACTTTTGTGTAAATAGAAAAAGTCGAACTAGACTTGTTAAATGTCATCGTCTCTCAAAACTAACGCCAGTACATAGGAATGCACTAGCTACATTATATATAAACCACATCCCCATCCCTATCGGCACGCTCTCCAACTTTCCAGTTGAAGAAAGTCCTGGCGCTAAACGTGACTGCTGTAAATTATCATAGAGTCACTGCCTGAGCTATTGACGCCCTTTATTGATGTGTGTGTGGGTGCTATCTATCAGGAGTATTATTGTTTGTTCTTACTCCTGAATTTATCACATGCATGGAATAGCCTCCGAGCATATATCCGCAAGAATGCTCGCATTAATGTAGTGTTGCCCTGGCTTAACACTTAATATGCGCCAAGGTGAATTTAGACCCTCTTAATGATATTTCTTCTGAGTAAGTCGTCAAAACATCCTAAGTATATCATTTTTTGTGTGATTGTAATGGGACAAATCATCCACTTTCATACCTTAATTAAGTGGTAAATTTTGAGTCCATTCTGCCTAGAGTGTTACAATTAAGATATTGCATTGTGTTTTTTCTCACCTGTTACAATCCAGAAGAGGATTGGGCTCATACAGTTAATGAAGCTGGCAGTTGGCATTTATTTTTGTAAGATTTCAACTTTCTGATATAATTACCAAATATTTCTGAAGGCAAATTAGCAACCTGCCTGATGCAGCTTTGGTTGGTTTGATTTCACAATAAAAAATTAATGGTGCGTGCTGGGTTCGTGACGCAAACTATCAGGGATTCGTCTTAGCAGTGGCAAACAGTGCAAGATGAGTTTGCATATTTTATTTTCCGTTTGCGTAAGCTATGGAAGCCGTACGCGAAGAGATCAGTCGTCATCTGGCGTTCATGTCTTCCCACACATAGCATTACAAACAAGAGGGAAAATAAGATTCAAAAAAAAAATGGAAAATAATGGCACTGTTTAAGGATATTTAGAATTATTATTAGAGCACAGTCACAAGGTCCCGTGCTGTAAATGAGTTGTAATTGTAACAAAGAGTCTCTACAGTCCAGCACAGCAGCATGTTCTTATCCCCCTCTATGTGGGGGGGCCTCTTGTGTGTCGCATCAAGCAAATTGGTCATACGTCAGCGTGTAATTGAGGTGAAAATTTAGCGCATCAGACTTCTAGCAGTCTTGTGCTGACGTTGCACACGGAAATCTTGTTATTGGGGCCCTGTTGCATACCTAATGAATTGTTAAGACAAACTGTCATAGGTATGTTAGTCCTCATTTTGTCCACAAAAGCCTGCTGTTAGTATCATCGTTGATAGGTTCATTGACTGCTTTCAATAAACATGCTAAATATCTGTATGCACATCTCTACAGTCCTGTTTTCCATTCCTAGAAAATTAATAATCTTTCTTGCTTACCTTTTGATGCAAAAAATTAAGCTGGTGTGCCAACGTAGTTGTTTAAATTTGAAGAATGCCGTTTAAACCCTCTTGTGCATGTCTGAACGTGTTGTTAAGTGGCCGAACCCAGGAGGCAAATGCGGCAACAGTATACTCCATTTGTTTACGTGCCAATCTTTTTGAAATGTCATGCATTGGCGACAAAAAATTTTCAAATGCGTTTTATATTTTTCAGTGTGCAAACGGCATAAGTGATTGGAATTTTTGTGTGTGAGGAAAATGCATATGACTATATGGAAACAGATCAATTTAGATTTAGTCTTAAAAAAATGAAAAAATTCTACTTGAATTAAAATGAGGTAACCATTAATATAAGTTAGCCCAGACACGGTCAATTATCTAGTGTGGATGATGGACTGTGAGAATGTGCTTATTATGAGATGCCGCTAATGGAATGGAACGAACCATTTCCATTTCAAATCTTTTGACTACTGTCTGCATGTGTGTTGCCATTAATGTGGATTGCATCTGTTGGCAGACACAGGAGTCTTAACTACTTAAGTGTTGTCCTTCTGTACACACAGGTGTGTAAGGTGTTTTCAGTAGCCATGCATAGCTTAGAGGGGACAGGGAGTGTGCCCCCAATTAGATCCCTTGTCACCTCTACCTCCCAAATTAGAAAGGTGTTTACCTTTCATGCTGTAGGCAATGACTAACTCCTTCTTCTGTGTCTCCATTTAAGCACCCCCCTCCCCCCCCCACAATGTCTAGTACTGTTTAGAAAATGTTATACGTCTTTGGTTAAACATTGTTTCCCAACTTGCATATTTTAATTATAAGGCCAATGCCAATGTGATTGCATTATTACTGAAGGGAGAGAGAGATTTTTCATTAAAATACCAAATCAGTTTATAGCTGTTACAAAATTTAACCAAAGTTGTATAAACCTCCTCGGTATTAAAGCAGTAATTCTGCAATAATTTGGAGAGTTTCCAGCTTACTCCGCTCACCCGCTCCCATCTTAATTTCTTAAGTTATTTTTTGCTCATATCTCATACACCTCAACCCTAACAGCCTCAACTCCTAATTCATAACAAAAAATAATCCTAATACCACAGTCATTGGACTATTAATTACCTCAAAATACCACATTGTGAAATGTAACAATATAGTAAATATGCTACAGAACCCCAAATAAAACAAAATACCAGAATGGTGGTAGTATTTTGGAGTGTTAGGCATACTATTAATATTTCTCTTCCGCCACTCTTATTCCCCTCTTGAAATATTATCTTTGTCTCTCTTTACTCTTCCTGTTCTCTCTTCTCTCTGTCTCCCTTTGGTCCCTGTCTGTCTGTCTGTCTGCGTCCGTCTGTCTGTCTTCATTTATATATTGTCCTCTCCTCTCATGCACTCTCCCTCTCCACTTTCTCATCTCTCATTTTCCCTTCCATATATATATCTCTCTCTGTACTTTTCTTTTTTCTGCTCCCTCTTTCGCCTACTCTCCCTGTTCCACTCTCGACTGTCTCACTCGTTTTTTTCCTGTTGATATTTTTGTTAGTGTTGTTACGTCAGAATCAAAGGAAAATGATATAAAACTAGGATCAGAGAAATTCACAAGAGCTTGGCAAACAAAGCTTAACACCATACAAAGAGTACAATTAAATCTGGAGTGGTTCATTGACCCTAACATTATAACAAGAGGCGTTTATCATCCTCACCGCCTCGGTGCATAGGGTCACATGGCAACACTATAGCTTTTATCTACATCAACCAACATCAGAAAACTTGTGCTCTCTGTCTTCTGTTTCCCCACAAACCACCCTGCTTAACAACAATATTTGAAGTTGATTCACATTACTTCAAGTTTGTACACTTGGATCCCAAGAGGAAAAAAGACTTGTTGAAATTGTTGGTGTGAAGTTTCACAACTGTATTTGTTCGCCTAGAACGGAATGTCAGGGATATATACAGCTGATACAATTTCATATAGAAACCGAATGCTAATTGAGTCGGCGTGGATGCACTTAGCAGGTATAAATAAACTAAAGCGTTATAGGATAGGGTCAGCTTACTACACGAGCCGGTGGTGCTCTCAATCAGATGACTTTATTTGTTGATGATTTCAAATGTTTTTGTTGTGTGTCATGATATGTTTTTATAATCCTAATACTATAACATGGAAAATGACTTTTGAGGAGGAAAAGAACACTTCATTACCCGTAACTTAAGGCCAAGTTTATAGTGTCATGTCAAAAGCAAACAGAGTGTAGCATATAGTTAATTTGATACAAGAAATAGCATATCTTGATAAGAGGTAATAGAATAACAGCAGTTCAAAGATGTGTACCGTCTTATGTAGAACATGCTGCACGTTGCATGCCACCAAATAAATTGCTATTTGTTTATGTACAAATAGCCCTGATTAAAATGTCAATTTTTTGCTAATGAAGCCACTCAGTCACTGAAAATAGGCAGTACCTTACACCATTTTTTAGCAACTGGAGTGTGAAGGCTTTCAATGAGTTTTGATTCCCTCTTATTAAACTCTGGCTTCCAGTTGAAATATTCCTATGGGGAGGAATTAAAATCAGTACTCTAATTATTCAGAAAGTCTAACAGACCTTTTGATCTTGATATCTTGTTGATAATTTTGGAGGATTGGTCAGGCAGTTTTCCACTTTTATCCCCCAAAAAAATCAAAATTGGGCACATTTCACATAATTTTCCCCAAAAGATATCTATACTAATATTGCTGTAGAAGACTTTACATCTTGCACAGAGGGAGTGTATTTGAAATGAGGGCTCTTATATTTGGAATCTACACTCCCTGTGGAATACATATCTCCATAGAAAGGGTGCAGATTCAAATAAAGTAACCCAATTGGTTATTCTATGTGAAGTCTGTACTCCCCTGTAGAAGACTTCCCTAAATCTCCCACAGGGGTTGTGCATATCTTACAAACAGTAATTTGTATCATTTAACTTCCTTTTTTCTTTTCTTTTTTCTTAGCTGCTCAGCTGATTGCCGAAAGGAAACATTACCAAGCCCTGGCCCCGACGTTGTCTACCTCCAGTAGCTCATTACCCAGCACTCCCCACTCGGTCCGCAGCAATCATTTTGGCATTCCAGGCCCGGGCTTTCCTGCCTCAAATCAACAACAACCCCCTCCCAGTACTAATCACTCCAACAGCCAACAGCCCCCTCCTACTCCAACGTCGGGGAGGAAGGGGAGTCGCGATGGAGGAGGAAGCCAGGATAGTAAGGGTTCTACCGGACCCAGCCCAAGCAGTACACCAAATTTCACAAGAAAATCCAGGAGGAAATCCAACCTTTTTACAGTAAGTTATGAGCCTATATATCATGAGTTCAATATGGATTAAATGCACACACACCAAAAAACTTTGCACCAAGTCCAAATTGACAAAAATTAACTGTGTGCTTACTTCTTTGAACCTGGTTTGGAAATCATTCATAAAATCATTGAAATATACATGGATACCTTTATGAAGAGGTGGCCACCTTTCCAGTAATCCATTTTGTAGGTTAAAATTAAATAAAAGTTACAATTTCAAAAGTTAAATTTTTGTGGGAGAGATTTTTAAAGTCACAATTGGAATACTTTGAAAGAGTGTTGCCGGATAGTCCCCTTAAGACCAGAACTGTTTTTTTTTTGGCCATCCAGGGGATCAGTGAGTATGAGGCCTATATATATCAACTTTGAAAAAAGTATAAATAACATAAACCTGGACGATTACTACTTACTCCAGATTTTCAGATACTGCTTAGACTTGATTTTCTGATTTTTATGCTATAATCAAACTTTAATCTCGTTTATCTCGAAATATTAACCATAGTGGTGATGGTTCCTCATAATATTTCTGTCGTTCACACATTGCCAAAAAAGCCTTTATTGAGAACCTCTGCAGAAAACCTCATGAGAATACATGTTGCAGTTACAAGTTGCAAATGTGTTTGGGCTACACTCTTATGGTATGCGGTGGGTTAATGTTATGGGCCGCTTACATGTTCACATATCAGAAAAATAGATAGTGATGAGATAAAGCAAGCTGTATGCCTCTGAACCTATCTGCACTGAAGTTAAGAATATCTTAAATACAGAAGCTAATCTATTTTAATTTTTTTAATTAACTTTCTGAGATGCCCAGTATATATATAGCCAGAAATGTGAAACCCAAGTAGCCAACTTCCAGCAAGCTTTGCATTTGAAGATAACAATAAATACATGGAATGACATGAATTGTAATCACAGAATGGCTTACAAAGGAGAACTTTCATTCTTCTTCTTAGTGTGAGGAGAGCGTGGCCTAGTGGTTAGGGTACTTGCCTGTGGCGCAAATTTAACAAAATTCCTGGGTTCGAATCCTAGCGGGGACATGTGCTGGGACTTTATCTAGGTACTCAATTCTGGATTTGATCTGTATACCAGCTATTGATTAACCCTAACGCGGCCGAGAGGAAACGAAAGGCAACGAAAACGTGGTACCGGTCGGACAATGGTTTTCGTTGCATCTGGGCCGTCAACAACTATTTTTGGTCGCGCAAATGACTCTCATTGCGTTTCATTGCATTTGGGCCGTCTTACCGGAAAATGACGCGATGTTTTTCGTTGCACCTGGGCTTTTTTTTTTTTTTTTTTTTAAAAAGTATAAATAACATAAACCTGGACGATTACTACTTACTCCAGATTTTCAGATACTGCTTAGACTTGATTTTCTGATTTTTATGCTATAATCAAACTTTAATCTCGTTTATCTCGAAATATTAACCATAGTGGTGATGGTTCCTCATAATATTTCTGTCGTTCACACATTGCCAAAAAAGCCTTTATTGAGAACCTCTGCAGAAAACCTCATGAGAATACATGTTGCAGTTACAAGTTGCAAATGTGTTTGGGCTACACTCTTATGGTATGCGGTGGGTTAATGTTATGGGCCGCTTACATGTTCACATATCAGAAAAATAGATAGTGATGAGATAAAGCAAGCTGTATGCCTCTGAACCTATCTGCACTGAAGTTAAGAATATCTTAAATACAGAAGCTAATCTATTTTAATTTTTTTAATTAACTTTCTGAGATGCCCAGTATATATATAGCCAGAAATGTGAAACCCAAGTAGCCAACTTCCAGCAAGCTTTGCATTTGAAGATAACAATAAATACATGGAATGACATGAATTGTAATCACAGAATGGCTTACAAAGGAGAACTTTCATTCTTCTTCTTAGTGTGAGGAGAGCGTGGCCTAGTGGTTAGGGTACTTGCCTGTGGCGCAAATTTAACAAAATTCCTGGGTTCGAATCCTAGCGGGGACATGTGCTGGGACTTTATCTAGGTACTCAATTCTGGATTTGATCTGTATACCAGCTATTGATTAAATACGGAATACTGCTCTCCATCATGGTTCTCTTGGAATTGGGTAAATGAATCATGAAAGCATCCGTCCTTTGGAGGGGACATTAAGCCATCGGTCCCATGTTCAGAGAGTCACAACTGTACATTTATATCACAGCCAGTGTCGAATAATAGTAAGTTGAAAACGCCTGACTGTTCCCCAGCCTCAAAGCGGGCCATGTTAGGAGCGTCTGTATCATGGATACACGGAGCCATGGATCAGCTTACTCAGCTGAATATATCCTGACACCACCCAAAGCCATTACCAATGACTTGTGGATATGCTAAGAAGGTGTCATGATGTGTTGAAGGACAAGCACATCCAAGCTATTAGACCCTTAAAATTGGACACCTGGTTAGCAAGTTATAAGCAATATCGTCATTTGTTGAACAATGAAAAACAAACAAATCTGTGTACTCTCTTTGCCAACAACTCAAAGTTCAATATTAGTAACATTCAATACATTTCACTTGATGTGTCACACTCACATGTGCTTGTTGTGCCTCTTTCATCAAGTTGAAACTGGTCTGTGGGAAATACCCACTGGGAAATCCCCATAATTTCCTCTTAAGCCTTATGAAATACAATACATGATGTCAAGGTCAACTAGGGCAGGTAAGCATATCACATTTACAAGCAAGAAAACAATAATTACATTTAAGGTTTAAATTTATTGGCTTCATGCACATTAACAAGACTAGCCAATAAGGAAGTTGTTGTGTTTTTCAAGGAACCCTTTAGTTGCTATACATTTAAACTTGTTTCATTATTGTGTAATTTATTAAAACAATTTGGCAGGCAGTTTCGCTTTTATTGTTCCTGTTTTATTAATTGCCTAGAAGAATGCCACAGTTTTGGGGAAGTCATCAGGAACACTAATGCTAGCACTTCACATTATTAAAAATGAATGTCTGTTCTTTATCACAAGATGAAGAATTTTGTCTCATAAGTAAACCACCCAAAGTATGTTGTATCCAAGCTGTGGTAGTTGGTTTCTTTGCTTACTTTCAGCCAAGTAAAAACAAGCAGGTATGTAGACAGAGCATAACAGGAGTTGGATTTGTTTTGTTTGAATCGCACTGCTCCAGGAAAAGGATATGGCTATTACAAAGAACTTTTAAATACCAGAGTTCATTTGTATGAACTTGAGTTTGTTTTGCTTGTTTCTACACAGCCAAACAAAGACAAGCAGAAGCAGGGGTCAGGATCAGCAGCAGCAGGAGCAGCAGAACAGAGGAATGGGGGCGACCCAACACATCAACCTGCACACCATTATATAGGCAGTGGTAGAAGTATACCCATCATGCAGGTAGGGCATAGCCACATAGTGGTTTCTATCCAGAGAAGGCATGGAACCAATTCCACAATGCAATCTGATTTTATATCATTTGATGCCATAAAATACCCACCCATCTAACACTAGGCAAAGACCCAACTTTTACATTGGGCAATTTCATTTCAAATCTACCCCAACCCCCATGGAAGATTTAGGTAAAAAAATAAACCTGGGTGTGTGTTGATTCCAAATGAAATGCTCCGTGTAATTTCATTTGAAATGAGCACACTCAGAGAGTACCCATTCACCACTAGGCAAAGACTTAACTTTTACATTGGTCAATTCCATTTCAAATCCACCCCAACCCCTAATGGAGTATTTAGCTAAATCTTCCATCTGGTGAGTATGGATTTCAAATGGAATAGCCCAGTCTTGGTGGAAGGGAAACCAGTACTGCAGCAATCTCTGGAAGATTTCTGAATTTCTGAACTGATAAATAATTAGGTAAGCACCAGACGGGTGCAATTTTGCAATCAGTTTGTGCCGCCAGTATTTGTTAGAACTCGCAGATCAACATGAGCCAAATAATTCCTGCCTATTTCGAACCAATCAGAGTATAGTTGGAGATGAATTGCTAGCACAATTTTAATCACCAATGGTTGACACCTCAATGCTTAACCACAGGTAGACAAAATACTTCATCTTCGATGGCATAATTATGCCTTGGATATCATATTTGGCACCATTGTGGCATGAATTATGTAATGTCCATTAATTATATATGTTATTTTCACTTCTCAAATTATATCAGTTGGAGAGAAGTATAAATAGATTTAGTATTATGCTATTTTATTTGTAATACTTGACATGTTTTATGAATTCCTTTTAAAAAGACAGGAGTTTTTTAGGATACTAATTTCCTCAATTTGCACTTGATCAGTTGTAGAACACCTACCATGAACATTTTGAAGGTTTATTGGACAAACAAGTAAAAAAGAAAAGGAAAAACTGTTTTAAACTTGCCTGCTATCCTAATCGTCCCCATAGAAAAATGATTTTCTGTCGTGCACGACTGATCTAAATGCTAGGGCGCTATATAAATGCCGTGTAGTATAGTATAATATAATGATGACGTATTTGGCTTATTCACTTCGGTTGTGATCTTAAAGTAATACATTGGTAAGCATTCCAAATAAGCAAAAAACATTTTAAAAAATTGGGGGCACTTTTTTCTGGAAATGTCCTTGTGTCTCTTTAAGGTTAAGATGTGTTTAAATGAAAGTAAAGTTTTACCAAAGCTTCAAGATAAGACTTTAAGAATGGTGTGAAACACCGCCTAAGAAATGCCTATAGGGAGATATGAACAAGAAAATGCAATCTTGAATTTCATTCCTTCCCGTAACATCATTGCACAAGTAGGTTTCATATTGAACCCAGGAGAGAGTAAACAAAAATTACTGGTCGTGTTGAGGCTTGCCCGCACATATTTTATTATATATAAAGAATTAATTGCCTCAATCATTACACTACTACAGCGAATTAAAATATTTATCATTTATGGAGACTTACAGAAAAGATAACATCAGCTGAACACAACATGTTAACAGTTTACCTCTCTGTGACATGGCAGGCATGCGGTATCTCAAGTGTATTTTTGTTATTCCATTTATTTTCAGGGGCATTTATACAAAAGAAGTAGTAAATCATTAAACAAGGAATGGAAGAAGAAATATGTAACATTAAGTGAAGGCAGATTATGTTACCATCCTAGTTTACATGTAAGTATAATTGCTAGTTATGTGAAGTGATACCTCATGGTAGATTTAGCAGATATTTTGTGGGCTTTTAGTGAGCAGTTGCCCCAGTGTGGCTTCAAGTTGCAAGGATAATATATTATGCAATAGATGATGATTGCGTCTGTCATTTGCGGAGGTAGGGAATTTATTTGTGGAACACGACAGGTTTCACTAAAGATTTATATGATGCTTGTAGTTCATGACCTGGTTTACTTGAATTATTTAAGGAACAACTGCTAATTTGGATGCCTGTTAATGATTGTCACCAACTTAGCAATTTTGCTGAATGTACCAATATGTTTTTGAAGTCTTTCTCTTTAAAAAGATAAAATTGAATTTCCAGAACATTTGCCAAATAATTAACATTAGGCTGAAAAAACTGATACTGGCTTAAGTTGACATACTCTTATTTGGACAATTTTGATACCAAACCTAATTTTGAATAGATAATAATCCCATTAAGTATTTCTTCAACAAATAGCATAAAGTGATCTTATTTAGGGTGTAGGAATCTAGGTTGGATTATTATCTATTTCTGCAGACATTCAAGTAGTAGAATTGAATTTCAGAGGAAGTATCCTGTCAGTAAGGCATGTTTTCTCTACAAAATTGGATTTTCAATCCTTCAAACGGTGGTATATTAATTTGTTCCAGGATATTCTTATTTTTTTTCCAAAATAATACTAGTATTTCAATAAAATACAAAGTAGATGGAATTCTTCAATAATACTGGATAGCAAACCTTTATTTAATGGGTATAAAAAAACTTTGGTCAGTTTGGGAACAATTGGAGCAATAAGGTTTTTTGCTTGTTTTCTTACAACAGTCATAATAATTAACCAGACTTGAGAAGGTCTAAGCATTCAATATCTTTGGCTGGTATTCTGAAAGGGAGTCTAAACTTTAGACCTGGGATTTAAAAACAGGTTAGTCCGCATGAGGGCGACATTTTTCTTCCAACATCTCTAAAAATGTGCTGTAACGGGTGAGAAAATTCCTCATGCCATTCCAGCCCATTCATGAGGAATTTTCTCACCCGTTACATTGAACTTTTACAGTATGTTGGAAGGAAAAAAGGTCCACTCATGTAGGACTAACCCTTGTTTAAACCCAGGTCTAAAGTTAGAATCCCTTTAAGAATACCAGTCTTCAAGATAAGACAAATCCGAGCAGCCAAATAGTGGTCAGAATTGATCTGCCATTACTCTGAGCTTCCAACCCAAAACCGTCGGAATTCTTGCGTACTTCTATCATTGGACGCTCTCTGACCCAATGACCCTACTCATGACCTAGTTAAAAAAATGGTCTTTTAGTTTAAGAAAACAAGTCCACTAAAAACAATATTTGACCTGAACTAACAAAACTGAATAATAACTGAAACTGAATATGAAAAAAAAATAGTGAACAATTTTGTAGAATAACATCTGTGAAAGGTATAAAGCCCTGAGAATAGTGAGCCAAAAACACGAGTCTTCTGCTGAATCTTACTTTGCTGTGTTCTACTCATAAAGTGATGTTTTTCACAAACTGTATACATTAAGGACATCATTAAACATTCTATGAAATATTAAATTCAAAATGGAATTTTGTATTGGAAAATGTATATCATTTGAATTCAAGGCTAAAAGATTTGTTGATTGAAGAAATTAGGTTGCCAAATTTTGCAGTCAGTGTAGGCCAATTTTTTTTTTAAATGTGATAATAAACAGATCTTTAGAATTTGATTAAATTTTCCCCAAAACTTAGGGTTGGGATTTTACTCGAGCATGGGACTATACACGGGCCAGTGTTGTAAAAAAAAACAAAGTGCTATATTTTTTCTGGAATTGGGATTACTAGTCCAAGATTTGATTTGGTTCAGAGGAAATTGGGCCAGACTATGGCCAGAGGGCATGGGCATGCTTCAAAACTGTAGTGTGATTCAGTTGGCAAGATAACATCCTCCTCATTTCTTCACTTCTAACAGGATTACATGGAAGACATCCACGGCAAGGAAATCTTACTACTCAACACAACAGTAAAAGTCCCAGGGAGAAGACCGCCTCTCGCCAGGGCATCGCCCAATAACAGCTCAGGAACCAATGGAGTCACTAACAACCTACGTGCTATGACAATATCCGGTCATGCAGGTAAGTTGGTCGCAGCGTATACCCATTGGTTTCTTTTTTATATTTCTTTCAGTGTTAGGAAGAAAGTGGCTGTCGTTGGATTAGATTATGACTTCGAAATATGGTCCAGTGGGAAACAATTTTATAAAAAAATTGCTTTGTGCATCTTTTGTTTGACTGGCTAGAGTTCGATCAAAGATGCAAGTGTTGAAAAGCAAAAGAAGGAACAATACTCGAACAAACTTACTTTAAAACATAAGAAAAAAAGGAAAATCTTTTGATTTTATTTTGATTTTAGTTTTTAATTATTTTTTTATTTCTTGTGTGGATTTAATTTTGATAAAATTCCTTTGATGCCCTATTCTGTTTGATTTCAGTAAATTGATAACCAATTCCTTTCCCTTCCATTTGTATTAGTAGCATTTATATATAGCATAGTTAAAACCTCAAATGTTGTCTCCTTGTTTGCTCAAATTAAATTTCATCTGCAGTCGGTTTAGTCTCCTTCCTATTTCCTTCAGATCTTGTTTTTAAGAAAACGATTGCTTCAAAATGTATGTATGCTCCAGCCAGAGACTGCATTGGCTATACTTGTTTTTATTTCTCCTCAAAGTCCCACACATCTATGTTGTAATCTTTCAATAAGCAAGAAAGCCGCTTCGTTTTTCTTTTAAAAAATGTGGTGATATTTTGTGTTAAGTCTTCTTCCAAAACTTGTAAAATCTATTTACAAGATTTTCTATCACATGCCATCTTTTCAATGTGCAATTCTGTGTCAAAAATTCCCCATATGTGATCACATATTGTGTAAAGAAAAACCCCAACCCTCTACATTTGCATGAAATGGCAATTTCATCACTTCCAAGATGGTCTTTTTAGGGGCAAAAAAGGTGTATCTTATATTTATTTTCCCAACGTCATATTTCCTTTAGTCATGATTTTGTTATTTCTATCTCCTGTGTCACTCACATGAACAAAGGTCACAACCTTTAAAAAATTATAAGGAATGTACTTTCTTTTGCCATAATTCAGTTTACAGTGTAAAATATGATTTGGCAAAAAGTTGTCATTTTTTTTTAAAGTTTATATGAAAGTCAAACAGCGTGTTTCTATTGGGACCATTTTTCCAGTTTATACCAGACAAGGGATTAAATTGGCTCAATAGAACAGCCGTCGTACTGCATTTTCTTGCTTATACCGACGAAAGTTTCCACTGGTATTTATCCTTGTTTTGGAAGGATAATACCAGAAAAATTATCCGGTTAACGCCAATAGAAACACACAGCATTCCGATAGAGTGCACATACCGGCGAAAGACCGGAAATTGACGCCACATGATCGCAGCAATTGACCCCCATCCCAATATGCGCAGTGATGTTGACGTTAGCAATGCATTTTGTCATCGCGCTGATCTGCTGATCGGGGATACATTTTTGGCCACTGTTTTACAAATTCTGAGGGTTTTTTTCACATTTTTTAAAATGCCTGAAAATGCACCTCCCACTCCGGCATTTGTTTGAACAACAGAGGCAACTAAAGCGTTAATTTCTGTATGGGGAGAGGCAGATATTCAGCCAGTTGTGGATGGCAGTTCGGTGAGGTCACGACCCACAATACAACGTGGTTGACTTGTGCAGATGACCTTTAGCTGGTAAATCACAGCCTGTGTTGGTCGGTCACATTCTCCAGAAAACGCTGCTCAATAGAAACTTCGCACTATTGGCTATTTTCAGTATCAACCGGATAAATTTTGATCTGGATAAATACCATCTGTTCAATAGAAACACACTAAAAGACAAGAAGTTAAACATAAACCATTGTAAAATGAAGTATTAAGAAGGTACACTAAGATGCATCTTTTTTGCCAGAAAGCGCCAAAGAGTGTATGTGTGCAGTGTTACGCAATAAAGCCCTCTATCCTGTGTCGTCATACAACCCTATCTCCCCCACCAGTTTTGTATTTCTTTGCACATTATTGGTTAGGACTGACATCAAGACAATCACACCTGGCAACCTAAGAAGGAAAGTACTATTTTTTTTTTTTTTTTTTTTTACCCTTTGGGACAGTGAGAGAGGTTAGTGAACTAAATAAAAAGACGTAAATACAGTCAATTTTAAACCTATATTTATTTTCACAGATTTCCTACATGTATTTAATAGTAACAGAATAATTGTTTGAGTGAAAATGATACAATATTGTGACCATGTGCCAGAGCAAACTCTGTGATTTTGTATAGTTTTAAGTGGCTATATTTTTGCGTCCACATAAGACGCAAACTTTTACTCTATCTAGACCAAAGTGCGTCCACCTTTGGAAAAGTGCGTCATAGACGCAAAAACGCACACTAATGTGAACCCTGGTCACGACCCACAATACAACGTGGTTGACTTGTGCAGATGACCTTTAGCTGGTAAATCACAGCCTGTGTTGGTCGGTCACATTCTCCAGAAAACGCTGCTCAATAGAAACTTCGCACTATTGGCTATTTTCAGTATCAACCGGATAAATTTTGATCTGGATAAATACCATCTGTTCAATAGAAACACACTAAAAGACAAGAAGTTAAACATAAACCATTGTAAAATGAAGTATTAAGAAGGTACACTAAGATGCATCTTTTTTGCCAGAAAGCGCCAAAGAGTGTATGTGTGCAGTGTTACGCAAGAAAGCCCTCTATCCTGTGTCGTCATACAACCCTATCTCCCCCACCAGTTTTGTATTTCTTTGCACATTATTGGTTAGGACTGACATCAAGACAATCACACCTGGCAACCTAAGAAGGAAAGTACTAAAATCAAAAATGCACCTTATAGAAACCATGCATTTTTGTTTCTGATGCTTTTTACATTGGAAATCAATACAGAGATATTCTAAAGTAGCTCACAATGAGCTCAGTAACCTTTGACCCCATATTCCATACACACATGCTTGCTTTTATATTAAAATTACCGGAGCAATTTAGTTCAAATTTTGGAATGTGTTTTTATGCCTCTGCGAAGTAGAAATATGACTTGAAAAAAATCGGACCACCTGCCTTCAAAACTTGAATGCCAGACCTAGATTGTCATGATGTTAGCCCTGGAATTGCATGAAGCCTGTTCATAAAAGACTTGTGATAATTGTGATGACTTTTTGATTTGCTTCATATTTCTTTCACCTTTCCACTCCTTTATATACTCATTGCAAAAAAAAAATATAAATCCCCTGGACATAGTGTCAGGGGGTGCAGGATGCTGGGGGTAGGACGAAGGACAACATTTTCAGCTTCCAAAGATTTCACACTGCTCTTTACTGCAAGTTTTGTTTGTGTTAATAAGCTTGTGTGTAGACACTATAGTGCACTTGTGTGGTACATCCTTTTGCAAACTGCTGATGCTTCCAAGTTTCATAGACAGTGATCAAATATTGCAGTGACCAGCACCATGTTGAGTAGATTTTCTTATCACCACAGAGGAGATAATGATTGCTACTACTACTACTAGTAACTACTACTACTACTAGTAACTACTACTACTACCAGTACATAAGGCTAGGCTTGTAAATGGGAAGTATGATTGCTACATGCCAAGGAGATGTGTGTAAGCTACTTATCTGCAGGCCGAGGTGGCTGAAAATCCACAGACACGGTTGACATTTTAGTTCAATAATGGTTTTCAAGTTTGAAGGTTCAAATTTCATTTCATCAATCATAATTTCAGAGAAAAAAAAATAAAAATATAACAGATGGTAAGATGCCTGCTAAAGAGCAAAGCTTGTAAAATGTGCAGGATGCCCTAATAATTAACTTAGAATATTGTATAATATAAATATTAACGAGTAAAACATACTGGAGGGCCTTCTTGTACGAGATCTATTCAACACACTATGTATGTCTACATGTGTAGACTTTTTAGTTTGTTATGCTGCTTCAAAAATGCATACCTTGTAAATAGCTTATCCAATCTTGCATACCATGTTATTCAGGCTATGTAGTTGATTCTATGTACAATGATAGCACAACATGGTTTCAAATATCATTGTGCACGTTTATAGTGGTTGCAACATGTCTATGGGGCTTGTTGTATTATCCACCATTAAACTCAATACACATGCATTGAACTTTGGCCAATGCACTCGAGACAAACAATTCCAAGACATTTACGTCCTTGTAGGATGGCCATGAGAAAGCGAGAATGACCCATTCGCTTCTCACTCAAAATTAAAACAAGCTTCATACGCTTTTGAGACTTGAAATGAACAAAACAACTATTTTTGTCGCCTGCTTTAGCAGGAAGACACATAGGGATGGCTTTTTCCGTAGTGGGTTATAGGCTGTGGCTTGTGGCCTGTGGCCTGTGGCTGTAAACAAAGGTTAACAATTGCTCATTTCTCACATATGCATTGACTGATTAACTTCATACTTGTCAGAAGAACCACTGACCCAAGGCTCATATGTGGTGTAAACAAAGTGACCTCTGATGACCCCTATGTGAACTTTGACCCCATTTTGCAAAAATCTTTAAAACTACATTTCTTTGGCACATAAGATGCTACGGCCACCAAAGTTACTCAAAAAGAACCACTGGCCAATACTTAATGTGGGATGTACACAGATTGACCTTTGATGACCCCTATGTGACCTTTAACCAAATTTGATTAAAATCAAACATCAAAGTGCCTCAACAAAAAACACTGGCCAAACTCTATCAAACATCGCCAAACTACGACTCCCTTTGACAAACCGCGATGGTAGGCGACACATGCGTTCCGGGGAACAATGTATTTTATTTTTCATGAAATAGTCCAAGATGTGTTCACCGGTTAACCACAGATACATATTCATACAATGTTAATACTACAAATATAATTGGTGTTATTTTTGTGTGTACACATGTTATCTTCGGCAGGTGTGCATGAGACTCTAGAATAATTGAATCTACAGGCGGGTGTTCTTACTTTCCAACTTTCAAAAAGTTCATATCTGTAAAAATTAGGAAAAAGTTAATGAATAGTCAGTTGTATATGAATGCAGTTTATGTCTGGCCATTGTTTTCGAGCATTGGCAAAAATCAATCCATACACATCAGTTTGACAAACATTTTTGTCATCGCACTCAAAACAAACAATATCCAGACATTATCTTCAAACTACCATGCTGCAGGGAAAACCAACGTAGGAGTTGATATAAACCGTGTCTGTGGGTCTTCAGAGTATAATCTGAAACCTCAACTGCTGGATGACTGACATTTCTAAGTAGTTGAACAGTTTCTATTATTGATGAATGCATGGCATACTCTCTTCATCATACCCTGTTGAGCTCCAGATGTAGTGTAACCGAGAGATACATTAAAGCAGTTTGGACTGTGAACATAGCTTACATAGCAAATTTCATTGCACAGCAGGTCTTGCAGCACATGTTGTGACCTGTGCCCTGTCCTACCCAGAATTGCCATCTATATGTTACATAGCAAATCTGCTTCAATAGCTGGTTGCTTCCAGCCAAGTGTAGTCAACTGATGGATAGGTTAGGTAGGCACTTTTTTCAAAAGACAAACTCTAAATACCAAACTTTTAACCACCCTAATGTGCAAGTCTGTAAATAAAAATGTTGCCATCAACAAAAGATGGATGTATTTTGATATGAAATGTGGACCGTATTCGGGATGGGTTTGTATCTCGAGTCACTGATGTAATTTGGCACATTTAAAAGAAAATTAAATGTCATCCATATTGAGAGTAGAAATTTGTCCAGAGGTGTCTGTTCTGGCGGCTGTTTCATCTTTTTAGATGTAAGAAAGTCTTGGCATTGATCAACACATGGAGGTGTATTTTGGTTAATCAGATTATGTGGTATTTTTTCAGTGGAGTGAAAATAGGTCACGATGGGTTTTTTTTTTTTTTTTTTTTACCAAACTTGAATCATAGGTGCAACATGGGATCTCTCATTTGTTGATGAGGTCAAAGGTCACATGCCAAGGTCAAAGGTCATGTGAGGTCAAGTTGTAAAATAGGCTGAAAATGTAAAATTGACCTTGTTCAATTGGAACCAAACTTGAATCATAGGTGCAACATGGGATCTCTCATTTGTTGATGAGGTCAAAGGTCACATGCCAAGGTCAAAGGTCATGTTAGGCCTATCATTCACTAACCGCGACGGCAGGCGACACAAGCGGTCCGAGGACCGATGTATTTTTTCAAAAGACAAACTCTAAATACCAAACTTTTAACCACCCTAATGTGCAAGTCTGTAAATAAAAATGTTGCCATCAACAAAAGATGGATGTATTTTGATATGAAATGTGGACCGTATTCGGGATGGGTTTGTATCTCGAGTCACTGATGTAATTTGGCACATTTAAAAGAAAATTAAATGTCATCCATATTGAGAGTAGAAATTTGTCCAGAGGTGTCTATTCTGGCGGCTGTTTCATCTTTTTAGATGTAAGAAAGTCTTGGCATTGATCAACACATGGAGGTGTATTTTGGTTAATCAGATTATGTGGTATTTTTTCAGTGGAGTGAAAATAGGTCACGATGGGTATGTTTGGTTTCTAGAGGCAAATGACATAGGCATGTGTACTAGTTTAGTAAATGAGTACCCAGTTGGAGCTGAAGAATGTTTAAACCACTGATGGATATAGAAGATGGAAGGTATAAATGCCGATTACAACTTCCTCAGTACTCCTTTTTTAAAACAATTATTTAACCTCTAATTTTAAATATAAAGTTATAGTGATTTAGTTCCTCCAATAAGGTAATGATCCACTTTTGATTGGAGGAAGCAGTGTCCTACCCTTAGCATACCTGTACCCTAACACTATGACCAAGCAGAGGGGACTTTTTTTGCCATGAGTATATACAAAGCCATGCATTTGCAATATGTTGTGCAGGAGGTGGTGTTAATCCCAACCAGGTCGGTCGGGATTCATTTAGGGACAAGCAGGAGACCAACCAAAAGTCCACGTCTCTCCCGCGGGACGCGAGCTGGGATGCGGTGGTTATTTCCAACGCTTCCATTACGTCTGGTATGTTGAAGATATGCGGAAGCATTACAAAGCACGATGCTGTTTCATTCTCTCATTTATTCATTTATTATTATTTGTTAATTTATATTTTTAATAATGAATGGGGCCCACTCTACGACAAGGGCCGCCTTGTGTTTGTCCCTGGTCATCCCGTCAGTTTACACGTCTTACTAAATATAAGGTCTCGCCCTGTGTGGTGTAACCCAGTCAGAAAGAGGCCATAACAAAAAACGAAACAAAATTTAAATATAAATTTCATAAGTAATAACCTGTAGTCTTGTTTTAATAAATGAATAGTACTTAACATGTGGTATAGACTTATTAACAGCAGCAAATCATTTTAATTTCAAAATTCATGAAGTGTTAGGTGTCAGATTGTATATTTTATCACGCTGCATTTAATTATAAACTAGGCAGTATCATGTAGTAGATTACATGATGAAAAAGCTCCAATTTCACAGCATTTCAGATTCACTTTTTCATACAATATCATATCATCAAAAGTAGCAGTGGTGCAGCAAGAGAACTAATTCAGGGGATTTCATTAATTTAACATGGAGAGCACAGAGGTTGGACCCATATAAATTGGCAGTATATGTATCATTTGCAGATTTTGTTTTAAAAAAATGAAGCTTTTGAAATCAATGCCATTCCATGATTCATTTGTACACCTATAACATCATTTTGTGCTGGTTTTCTTTTTGCATGTGGGGTGCCTCTTTTGACCTCTGACCTAAACCCACCCTACACATCCATTTTGGGGTAAGCTGCCGCTTCATGTTACATCATTTTATCATCATCATCTGCTTGCCCATGCACATTGTGGCCATATGATATCCATGTGATGATCATGTGATATCTTCAGGATGGTCATGTGGTGCTCATATGAAATCCATGTGATATCAGTATGATGTTCACATGATCTTCATATAGTGATCATGTGATATCTTAATTGCTTGTTTCACCAATCATTGTCTTCCATACTGTTCTCTTAGTTTCTAGTTGATGTGTTTAACTTTCTGTCTTAATTCCCTTTGTATTGATTTTGTTTTTAACTTTTGTTTTTTGGTTGTATTCAGATTAAGTAATATTACTAACTTCAAAGAGCTTATCTTTTATTGACCACGCAGTGTTCATATGATTCCCATGTGACAACATGGTGTTCACATGACCTAAAGGAGTGCCACCAATTATGCCTGTAGGGCATGTTTCACCGCTTGTTATTATATTTTTCATAATGAATGATTTCTTGACAACCACAGAATTTTAAACAGCACCTTTCTTTACTCATCTAACCATTTAGTGAAACTCTAACCTGATTTGGTAGTATCTGTAGAGAGTGCCTGTGGTTGTATCGATTGACTGTTAACAAAAGGATCGAACAGGTGTCCTAGATAGTAATTTGGTTTCATGTTGTGTTTGATATTGAAAACAGTGCAATCAAGAATATGAGATGCACTAGGTTGCCATACATGTTTTACTAAGCAAGTTCACTTTTGCTGTCAACAATGAAACACAGACACTCTCTAGATCTAACATGGCATTTTATAACCAATGAAATAAAGTTGGCTTTTAAGCTATTAAACTGGGCCTAATTAAAAAAAGGTAAAAATGAGAGAAATTGAACAAGAACATGGCATTTAGAATGAAAAGTAGGGAATCTGTAAGAGTCATTTATAAAAAAATACACAAAATGCATCTTTTTGAATTAGATTTTGTTTCTGTTAACCAGAAAAATATAGTGTCGCTAACTCCTCAGAAGCTAATAAATTTCATAATTAACAACGTAGATGATTACAATAAATAATCTTCCTATCTTCATTAACATTGGGATACTACTACTACTACTACTTTTTAAAACTAGCAAATTGCCATCATTAGTTGGACCTCACAACATACCATTCATTAAAACAAAATAATTAATAGCAATTTCCAAGTGTCTTGGTTTGACAGTGCAGAGGCAAGTATCAGAAGTTAATAATTAAAATGAATATTGCTTTCTCATTTAGAGCAAATAATCGCCATTTTAATGTTGTGCAATACATTGTGAATGGACAAGTGTGTATGCATATGTACACACACCATAAGCCCATAAACTCTCAATTCCTGTGGCACAGTTAAGTTTTCATTCACCAGTGTATTTAGAAGATACACCCCTTGTGTTGTGGGTATGATTTATGATAACCAGAACACACAATCCAGTTCATTGCAGTGCACATGCATGTATAAATCATTGAACTGTGTCTTTGAGGATGAGTATATTGTAGCTAATAGTAACATAGAAACAGAAACTGAATCTTGCCTCTGTTTATCTGACCAACTCTAGATTATTTAGTTTTAGGGATGGAAACACTTGAATTCATTGCATGTTCACAGAGAATGCTGATTAGATTGAGATTTGGAATTGAACTTATCCATTTTCATAGAAATCAGTAATAACACATCAGGTAAAAGTTCAAAACCATAGGAATATAAATTATCTTCCCCCAGAGTTATTCATTTTGTTCCTGCATACCAATCTGTCCATAGTTTACAATGTTTCCTATTTACGAATATAAGAAGTGGAAAAAGTAGCATTCTTTGTGGAAATATTATTTTAAAAAGGCACCTCCAAACTTTGAATTGAATAAAAATGCTTCAAGTGATATTTGCCAACTACAACAAAATCAATTGTCAAGAAGGTGTTATTATCAAATTCCCTTTTCAAATATGGCAGGCATGTACCAAAGGAGTGTAGATAGACTTAATGAAGGAAAATATACCAACTGTATTTCTATTTTGATACTAAATTTTCAGGTATGAATGGAATGGAATTGGGACCAATTTCCTTTCCCCAAATGGGTAATCTAGTAGGGGGAAACAAAGGTGATGGGTCCAAGAAAAAACACAGAAGAATGAGGAGTTCAGGAGGCAACAAGAGTTTAGATATTAGTGGCCAAGGAGAAGGTTAGTAGTAAGAACAGTCTTAAAGGAATTCCTTGTATGAAACATTTAGACACATTATGTATACATAACTCATCCAGTAATTTTCTCTAATATTTGAAAACAATAAATGTGAGTTGTACAGTTTGTAGACAAAACTGGGAAAATCTACTCTAGTGCTGTACTTTGATTGGTACCCAATAGGTGGAATTTGTTTACTCTTCACTGAAAAGTAGGTCTGTCTTAAGAATGATGTATTTGCCCAGTCTGCTCTCTATTTATTTTGGAAAAGAAGCAGACGGCAAATAAAGCCATGAATTGATCAATCTGAATACTGCTAATGTAATTTCACAAGGCAATTATCCAAGATGGAAATATTTATATATATTTGTGATGTTATGAGGCCTGCTATTTATTATTAATTTAGGATTCAAACATGTTACAGAATGGTTCATCACAAATCAACAACAATTCATCCATGCGTCCGCGTATTTTGCCGCCCAAGCGGGATAAAAATACGCGGACGCATCGGATGTAGAGTTGTTGATTTGTGATGAACCACTCTGTAACATGTTTGAATCCCTTTCAACAACGAAAATCTTCTTGAAAACTTATTAATTTTGTGTATAGAGGAACACAATTATTCTCACTATAATACTAAAACATTGCTAGTTCACAAAAATCTTTCCTCGTTAAAATATTTTAGCAAAATCTAAAGCAAAGCGATAGTTTTGGTGAGTTTGTTGCTTTGCAGTTTGCACCTGGTGTCCTAGCACGTACTCAAGAGTTCCAAACATGACGAACAATGCGTTGACTTAAGCGTACCGCGTAAACGCACTTCCGTGTACACTGCCCCGGGCATAACACGCTAATTTGCGTATCAACTGTAGGTACAAATCAACAACGGTGCGCTCCTGTACAACGAGATACGGTGAGTTGTTGTTCAGTACAAAGACAGCACAGCTGAATTAAGATTGTAATGTCATTGTACCCACATAGCACGAGAGTAGATCTTTTTCCTGGTTTTGCCTAGAATTGTATAAAAAAAAATCTGAGTTATTTTTAGATATTAAAAAAGGCTGAATGAGATGTGTATTTTATAGTGTCGAAATATTGTTTCAGATAAATAATTCCTCTAAAAAGTCATAAGTCAGTGTTGTGCTCTAAATGTTGTCTGTTTTGATAGTAGTAAATACATATAGTAAGTAGTGGAGATCATTGTTTCTATTCATTTGTTGTCATTTTCTTGTTTGTGTTGTCATATTTCTCTATCTTGTTGCTGGTGTCGGGGTCTTATTCTTGTTTAGGGGTTCTTGTGTGTTGTGTTTGTGTTATAACAATTGTGTGTCATATGTGTCTTTTCTGTATTGTCATTTTGTTGTTGGTTTATATTGGTGTTCAGGATCTTTGTGATCCAATTCTTTTTGTTGGTCTTGTAGTTGTTATCATATTTGTCTGTCTTGTTGCTGGTGTTAGGGTCTTGATTTTGTTTAGGAATTTCTTGTGTGTTGTGTTCTCATGTATAAGATTTGTGTTTTATATGTGTCTGGCCTGTATTCTTGTCATTTTGTGTTGGTTTATATTGGTGTTCAGGATCTTTGTGATCCAATTCTTTTTGTTGGTCTTGTAGTTGTTATTTATCTCCTTTTGTCTGTTTGGTTTGCTGTTCATTGTGTTTGTAGACAAGACTATTGTGTTTTCTGTTCTAAAGATGAAAAAAGTGAATTATATTAAGGCATATAGATATTCATTAGAATTATTGTAAAAAGGGAAGTGTTTTTGTATTCCTTAAAGGTACCATCATTGATCCCAAGCAAAGAATGTGACAACATTGGATATTACAGGAATAGCTTAAAAGCATAGAATTCTAAAAAAAATGAATACTTACTGTAGCACATAACTGAATGGAGATTCCTGAAGTGTCCATATGGACACACTAAAGGGCCATTCTTCGGGAAGTCACACATGTGACCGAACTTTATGTGCCTCCTGTAACAAAACAACCAATCTAGCGAAAGTGGAAACATTATTTTGGGTTAGGTTTTGTCCGAACCTAACCAAGAAGAATGTTTCCACTTTCGCTAGATTGGTTGCTTTATCAAGGCGGGCAAATAAAGTTCGGTCATGTGTGTGACTTCCCGAAGAATGGCCCTAAAGTTTTTGAATGTGTTCAGGTTGTGTGGGATTGATTTATTTTTGTGGGAGGTGGAAGCATTTATTTTGTTAATATTTCCCAAAATTTTAGAGAATTTTTGTTATAAAACATTTTCTGTATATATTAATTACTTGTTGCTTGAGAAATTAAGCAAATCAATGCACTTATCTAAATGGTGATGCTTGTCTAATGCATTCACCACTTCATGACTCAAGCGTTATATGCATCAACATCTCAGCATGCACGTATATATTTCATTTCTCTCTCAACAAGTAATTTGCAGTGTTAAAACCTATGATTAGGGTGATTGTTGGGGTCTTATCACTTGGAGAGAAGGTTAGGATACCAGTATTTGTTACAAAAATGACATAAGTATAGGCTAATTGCATTTGTTTCAGAGCCTTTCAACTAGGTACAGATAGGAACTGCGCACTTTTTATTTTTTACGCTTTTATGAAAACACGCTTTTTAGTTTCAACTCTCAAAAACCAACTCTTTTTGATAATTTGGTGGGTTGGCGGAGTTTTCAAACCCACACTTTCTAAAGCATGCGATGCACACTATAAAAATGCATAGATTATGGTTGGTGTCAAAAACAAGTGTTGTACAGGCATAAGAATTTCAGTTTAAAAACTCTTTTTAAGGTAGAAAGATCCTAATCAAACTAAAGTCTTAATTTAAACATTTTTCATGTCTTTTCATTCATAATATTAAGGTATATATGGAATTATGTGCAATCCGACACTTTCTGAATATATTATGCAAATGAGAGATCCAATATGGCCGCCAATGGTTGCCATTTTGAAGAAATTTTGATGCGTTCTCTTAACCAAAGTGTAATACCTATCAACATATAACTTGGTATTTATGATAATTACACAATTTGCCTTGTACTGACGATTTTATTTTTTCTAATTTATGAAAAGGTTTTGATTAATATTCAAAAATATGAAAATTACATGAATTTCACAGCTCATTAATATGTTTAATGCTAATAACTCCAAATCGGGGTAGACTTTTAAAAAATAAAAAATGTCAGTACAAGCAGTATCATCTAATGAACAACTCTGGCAAATGGCATTTTATTTGAAGAAACAAAACTGGAGATATTGTGCATCAAAAATGACACTTTGGTCCAAAAATAGAAACTGAGAAATAGGCGAAAATAGGTTTTGGATACTTACTGGTCAATTAACCTCACCAGTGTTCTTGCAGCCATTACATTACTTTCCTTAACCCCTATGTAAAAGAGATTGTATTTGCCCGATTCCCTGGTCTGTATAGAACAAAGTGTTTCCATTTTTTTTTATTTCTGTAAGTTTTTGCAAAATATCCGTAACTAAGGTCTAAACGCGCTGCTAAGGAAACAAACATTATTAAAATATGGTATTAGCATTTTTGGATTTTTCATGGTTGAAATTACTAAAAACTGGACAAAACAGAAAATTTATTTCTTTAAGGAAAAATCATGTTTGATTAGGATCTTTCTACTTTAACCCAATTTCTGGTTTTTTTTGCCAGATTACACACTGTTTTTCAGGGTTTTGTTGTGCCACTTTAAGGTGTTTTATTTTTTCAATTTTCTTTGCACAAGTTCATGCTCTTGCCTGATTATATTGAATTTGTGATTGCTTCCACAATTGCAGCTGCTGATAGACTATGCATGTTGCATTACATTGTACCTGTAATAGCTTGAAAATTGTTCACAGATATCCTCTAGGTGGACGGTTTAAAATGTCATCTTGCATTTCTTTTACTTTTTAGTGTTGAGATGGCAGGCAAGCTATTTGTGAATGCTATGAAAACACCAGAAAAAATACTTTAAGTTGTCATCAAAAACATCCCTTACTAGTGTTAAATTATGCAAAATGCATTATCATCTAGACATCCATAATAATTAGTTTTTGGATAATTCATTGAAATTAAAATGAATGAAATCCAGATTTTTTTCCAGTATTAATAAAACTTTGTCTGCCAGCGCATGCACAACCAAAAGCAGGTGCCATGAACATCAACAATGTTAATTTATCTATAAAACAATGCAACTGATTTTAAATCTGTTTGATTGCCTGTAAGTGTATGTTCATGCTAACTACCAAATGAATGTAAAACATGCTGTCTCTTGAAATAGAGGTTGTCAGTCAGTTATAAGTGCTTGATTTCTTGTCTTTTTCAGAAACTGACGAGTACGAGTTTGTGATAGTGTCTCTAGATAACAGACAATGGCATTTTGAGTGCCCCACGGCAGAGGTAAGGAGCCATGATTTGGCATAACTTATTGAGCTGCAGACGACTGTCAAAAAGGTTTTAAAGGTGCTCTATTTGATATTCAGTCTTGGCCATGTTTATGTTTTAAGCTAGTGACCTGTATATTTACATAATACAAAATATACCATTCTGACTCTTTCAGCTAGGAAAGTGATAGACACCTCTTGAACATAATACCTATAGATTAAATTTTGTTGGTCTTCTATCGACCTTGTTAGCTCATTTGGTTAGAGCAGCATGCTAGTAATACAGAGGTATGAAGTGTGTGGGTAGCCTCATTTGCTATTTCTGCAAAATGAGGGACGTAAATAATTCTTAGCTAAAACATACCCTGGTCCCCATCCCTTCCAATTGCACCATCCATACTCTTCAACCTGGAATGCGGGCTATAAACCTCACATTTGCTATGGAAAATTGGAATCAAGGTGTGTTGCTTCATGATTTAGCAACATCTTTTTTGTGTATGCAGTTCAATAGATATCCATGAAGTTTAAGTCTTAAAATATTATGTTTGCATCTTTCCAGTATGGACAGAAATGTGTATCACACCAGGCCAACATTACCATATAGATAACTTTGTTAAGTAACAATATAAACAATTGAATATTAACATAGACATCTGAAATTGTATGCCATCAGAGGGACCTTGACCTACGCCATTTACACACACATCTGCCACACCACAGAAAAACCATGTATCAACGCTTTTAAAAAACTGAGAAAAAATAGCAATTTCTTGTTAACTACACAGTGTAGTTTATGGGGAAAAAGCCATAGCCATTAAACTGAAGACTGTCCTAAATGTAGATACTGCATTCTTTGAGGGAGGGTGGGGTACACCTGTAGAATTTTCATGCAGATTCAGTCATTTGAAGAAATTTAGAATTTCTTCTTTTTCTGATTTCTGTCCAACTCTAAAGGGACAGATGCGGACTGCAAAATGCATCATGAGGTTTTGAAATTAAGCAATGTAGATGAGTCTCTTGTATGAATTGGAATTTGTCAAATGTGACACATTAATTTTCTTTTATTACACAGGAGCGTGATAGCTGGGTAGTTGCAATAGAGAAACAAATTCTTAACTGTCTTGAAACCAACGAAAGTGGTAGGAGTAAGGGCTTCCTGTCCAGCGGAGAAAGAGCGGCTATAGTAGAGACCATCAGGAATATCCGAGGCAACAATTTCTGTGTAGACTGTGAATCACCAAGTAAGCTAAATGAAACTCTTGTGGTCTCTATGGCACTTTGTTGTCAAGTTAAATATATTTGATATGATCAAAAAAATGAGTGTTAACTCTCCTGTACCTGAGCCATATTTTGTAACAACACACCCAATAGGGTAGGGATGGTTACCACTCCAAGGATTGTTGTTAAACATCAAAATCCTAAAAATTTGGGTATCATAAGATGGTGTAGGGTTTCTTCATTCCATTGGTATCAAATAAGTACAAAAAATCCATTATGACATCACTATATCATAAGTCAAGGAAAGTATGAAAATACCGAATATAGGTAAAAAAATATAAATCCAAGTAAGTTAAATCATCCACAGTAAAGTGCTCAACCAGAAGGGAGCTGTAAATATATAAAAAATATATATATATATTGTAATTTTAATGGCTCGAAAACAAAAGTATGGCACTAAAACTGTAATATATAAAACAAGTCATTGGCACACACTGTCCTATGGGCCCATTTGGTATACGTTTTTGCTTCTAATAAGCAAACAGCTGGATTGATTTCATTCAAAATTTGTAACAAGGTGTGTTTTGGTTAAATGCTTCCATGTGAGGGAGAAGACATTGAATATCAGACCATGATCAGGTCAAATAAGAAATACAGACACATTATAGGCCATAGCTACAAACTATAGAATTCTTAATATAATGGTTCATTTAGTTTGATATCATCCCATATTGTTTTTCATGTAATCATCATATGTGGATTTGTCAGTGACATCATTAGTGTCCTGTGTTAATTGTTTTTAGTGGGCTTAATTCACCAATGGCCTTGTACGTACTATTTGCACACACCCACCTAATCCAAGTTTAATTGAAATTACCTGTATTATTTATGAATGTGTGTGAAGAGGAGAGAAGAAGTAAGCTACAAGGCATTGTTTTTACAGAATGTAATAGCCTTGTCCTATTTCAAATGCTAGACATTTGCCTTGTGCGAAATGAGTGACGCACATCAAATTGATGTTTATACAATTAGTCCCCTCCTATACTAAACTGAACTTAACTGCCTGAATGCTACCTGCCTTTTTATACAGGATTGTGATTGGCTGATTATGTCATTCATTTCAATAACCAATTGAAATGCACCTTACAAATTCTTAAGGTCTAGCCTTCTTCAGACCTACAACAAATCTTAACCATGTTCCTGATTGGCTTAACAAATCACATAAGTTCCATTGTGACCAATGGGCAGGTAGTACACACAGGGTTAAATCCAAATTGCCGATTTGGTATCGATCAAACTATAAAACAAGGATGTGCTTTTTGTGAAGTTAATGGATTAAAAGCATCAAGATATGCTGCCTCATCAAAAGTACTCCTGTTGCTTGACGTAGTAAGTCAATACAGCTCGTTATAAACAGCCTTTCCCTTAAAGGGGTGCCTATATTTACTGCATCTTTTGTTTGTGAATTTTGGGAGAACTTTTAAGTTGTCATTGGGGCTGAAATCCATGCACCCTATGAAAGACATCACCTACTTCTTCAGAGGGGTTGTGTTTTTCAAATGGAGTGTCCCATTGCCGTAAATCAATTGCATTACAATTGACAATCTGTGGAAAATTTAAAATTCCATCCTAATCCTACAAAAACTGAAGTTCTTTCGCATTCACAAAAATTCTTGCAGCGAAATTAATTAGTTTTATGTGTTGCATTCATTTCCCACCAAAATCTGAAATGTTTTTTCCAACTCCCATGAATTGATAACTTGCCCCTTTAACACTCAATCATGAATGTGGGTCATGTTTTTGACTCAAAACAAGTGTGTGCTCTGTGTAAGATCGGTATTCACCAATGTACGCTCTCATTTGTTTTAGATCCTGAGTGGGCCAGCCTAAATTGGGTGCTCTCATGTGTATAGAATGTTCCGGTATCCATAGAAACCTAGGATCACATCTATCAAGAGTGCGGTCATTACAACTAGACGAGTGGCCGTAAGTATATTGTGCAGCTGAGCTTCTTCTCAAACTGAATGTTATGGGAAAACTACACATCCCTCAAGAAGCATTACTAGTTTTTTCTCCTCACAGGAAGAAAATTTGAAGTTTTAGTTCTTAACCTAGATTAATGTCATTCACCTATCTGTATATAACCTGACCTCCATTCGAAAGAAAAGAAAAAAAGTTAATATTGTGGAAATTGCAAAAACATACTTATGAGAAATACAATATTTTATTCAAGACTAAGTTTTTGGATTCTAATAACAAATGAGGAGTGGATTGACGATGATAGAAGTAGGCCGGTTCCACCTGTGATGAATCTCTAGCTGTGATAATTCTCTTAAGACTTGCATCAGTCCCAATTTGAAATAGCAAATAGCAGTTTTAAAGGGGCATTCAAAGTTTAACAGTGTTTCTTTTAAAGAGTTTACAAATAGCCTACTGTTATTAAGGAATTTGTGAAAGCAAATTTGTGAAAGTAATTTTTAGGGATCAGTATATATTGACAAGAGTTTTTCCCAACTATCGAATCAGCATGAAGTGTGAATAAAGAACAGCGATAGAATGAGGGCACTATTAACGTTTATGTACAAGACCTAAGAATAAGCGGTTGCCAATGATTATTCATACACTCTGCGTATTTATGCATATACAGTAGCCAGTCAGTGAAGCTGTTTAACAAAACATGCGAATGTGGCGCAAGTGGATAGAAAATGTCCTGTTGCACTCTCGCAGGACTGATTTATTTTCTCAATGGGTAATTTGTTTTTCCTTGAAAAATGATAACTTTAAAACTGTATATCACTGAGTAGGCAATTTTTTTGTTTTCTGTCATGTATGAATTAGGTTACTAACTACACATTTACTTTTGCTTGAAAAATGGGACAAGTCAATGCACTTGCAACTGCACGTACATTGATTTGTCCCATTTTTCTTGCAAGTAGTGAATGCACAGTTATTAATCTATAAATAAGCCTTGTTAGAAATTAATGATAGCGCCCCCCCTCACCCTGTGCTGCCAACAGGTACAATAGCTAAGTCCTACTTCAACCAGATTTGTCAGTCAAATTGGATTAAAATAGTCATGCAAAATGAATTCTTCTAAAATAATTGTGTATATGTATAGAGTTTGTGTGTCAATAATGTTATTGATGATTCATTACAGCCTTATTCATACAGCCACTATCACTCAGTAATGTTTTTCTAGTACTAGATAGGAATTGCAACAATTCGTACAATCTCTTGTCATTGTTTTCTCCTTATACAGGCCTGAATTAACTGCAGTAATGACGTCCATAGGTAACTCACTTTGCAACAGTATTTGGGAAGTGCGGTTAAATAGTCGAGTCAAGCCAACCCCACAATCAACAAGGGAAGAGAAAGAGAGATGGATACGAGCCAAATATGAGAGGAGGGAATTTGTAGCACGTCCTCCACACTTAGACAGAGGTTTAGGTCCGGTAAGTTACTAAAGGTCACATCTATTTTTTGAAAATTAATGGGATTATCCCTCTGAGTACTACCAGCCTTTCAAACAGCATTTCTGATTGGCTAATTACAGCAAATATTTTTTTCAGTAACCAGTTAAAAAAGAGCTTCCAAATATTTAAGCTCTAGCTCTCTTCAGCCATACCACCATTCTTAGCACATTGCTGATTGTTTAAAAAATCAGTTAAATTCCATTGTGACTAATCGGCATGTAGTATGCATAGGGTTAAGGCCAGCCAAGAATAAAAGAGGTGTGCTATTTAGCTGGGTTTTAAAAGTGAATGTGGTAAAGAACAAATACTCAGGCACTATCAAGAACATACCTGAAGTTCAGATTTCCCGTAATTTACATTCTAAATCAAGATGAACTTAATTTTGGTCCGTTTATTTCACGTTTTTATTAAAAAAACAGACTAACCTGTCACCTTTAATCACCAAAGAAAGGTGTCAGTATGTGCCATTCTATGCAAGCTATTGATCTGTTAAGAGGTTACCATTGGTTCAAGGATGAACAGGTCCCCTGTTCTTGTAGTGGTAAATTATTTGATTAATCACAACAAACACAGGTTTTGGCCCTGAACATTTTTGCATATCTGCCATTTTGGAATTTTTGACCAATTTTCATAGATTTTTGATTTTCGAAACAAGACATTTTTCCTTCAATTTTTGTTGGAGTCTTACATTAAGCATTATCTTCATGTAACATGTCAAGCCTTGGTTCCTTCCACTTAATTTTCTTCCTGATGACTAGTTTTGGTAAGCCAACCTGAAAAACATACGCTTCATGGGCCGTGGGTCCATCTTGAATTTTCAGCCAAATTTTCATTATTTGATAAGTGGTTTCCAAATTTTTAGCCACACGTATTCTATGGAGCAATTATCTCTCATATAATCCAATGTTTTCTAATACGTGGAATGCTACTTATCGTCGACTTGGTATTATTTTTGAATAAATGAAACCCTGTGTAAAAAGCGAGTGATCAACTATTGTCAAAAACTGCCTTGTTTAGTTTGTAAGACTTTAACTGGGAAGTATTTAATCACGCGTGAAGATTTTTGCTCTGCCATACTCGACTTTAATCTCAGTCATAGATGTCTGTGTCCTTTGCCTATATCCATTCGGTTGGCCAGTTTTGAAAAACATTTTTTTTTTTTTTAATTTTTTGATGTAGCAAATCACTGATAGTGGGTTTTTTTTTTTTTAAGGCTGGTTAAAAAAATAGTCATCTAGAACTAAAGATACCACCTTAAATGCTTTTTCCAAAGTTAGAGATAATCGGATTTTCCGTTTTCACATTCAGTAACATTATTGCAAACAGTATACAAGTGCCATAGGTACCGTGTATAACTAATTCCGGATCCGGAATTTTATTATCAAAGTGTGATTTCTGTATGAAGGACCTCGATTTGAGCTTAGTTATTTCACACAGAGATTATTATATGACAAGCATTATGTAATATGCAAAAAACAATGATTTGTTGAAAACTGTGCGTGCCCTCATCAGGAAATCTCTGAGTCAGTCTTTGATGCCCAGGACTCATTTTTTAATTTTCACCACAAAATGGAATGCAATATGCACAATTTTGTGATTCTGGCTTCATTTAATTTGTAAATTTGTTGACCATTTTTTGTTCAGGGGCGGATCCAGGAATTTCCAATAGAGGGGGCGCTCGGCGGGTAGACCTATTTTTTCCCAATCGGTTCGAATTCTTAAGTTGGGCGTAAATCTTTGTCAGGCATTAAACAAACAACAAATTAAATAACATACTGCATCGACCTGGGCGCCCAAAACGTCATTCTTCTTGATCTACACATGCGCCTATACGTCATTCGTAGAGATCTACAGGGCATGCGGCGGCTCTGTGCGGCAAAGTGTCATTTTTCAAGCCCTTCATGGGCGCCTGACACCCTATATGTGGCACCCGGCGTCTGTGCCCGCCAAAAATTAGAGGGGGCGCGCGCCCGGGTGCGCCCCCCTCTACATCCGCCCCTGATTTTGTGATTGGATTTTTGTCGTAAGTTAAAGATACCAGCCTTCTTTATCTCCAGAGATTTAGCTAAGAGTGATGAACATTACTAAAGTGAACAGAATTTCCAACTTTTATAATACTGCATTGTGGATTCAGTTTGGCTTGTCATATATCCCTAGAATCCAGGTTTGTTTGTTTGTTTTAACCTGGGTTATTCATTCACGACTGGCTTGCTCGATAGTAATATACTCTAAACCTGTTTTTGTGTGTATTTCACGCCAATGATGGAAGGCGTAATCAGGGAAACGTCAGGAATGTTATGTTCACCACACTCGTCAACTGTAAAATTAGAAAGATTTCATTACAGATATGGGGAAGGTGACGAGAGGTCAGCATTACATCTAAGCTCATCAGTAGGCAATGTCATCATCACACAAACTACTTATATGGGTAAGTCTACCATTAAAGAAACTCTCTACCAGAAAAGATGATTTCAGGATTTTCATTAGAAATCATGTGGCCATTTTTTGAAAAAATTACAGAAGTGGCCATTTACAAAAAAATAGTGGCTTTTTGGGGGTGGTGTGATGCGCGGGGAAATAGGGAAAAAGTTATGCTGCCGGGGTGTGAGGTGGTGTTTGTTGTTGTTGGTTAGTGAGGATCCCATAAAATCAATACCACTTTAACACCAACCTCTATGATACATGAAGGGAGGCCTGGATCTTAGCGTACTTCCTCGTAGAAAATCCTACGAACCTGGGGACACATAGGAACTTCACACTCTTTGAGACGAGTATGAGCCTGATAATTTGTGTTATGGCCAATTGCTTGAAAATTACCTTTGTTTTAATGTACCCCCCATACATGTGGCCTTTCAAGCTGTGTTTTATGCCATAGAAATGCAAATTCATATAGCGTGTGTATACGACAAGTATCAAATGTGGTAAATTGTCACTTGTATCCATCTTTTGTTCTTTTATATTGCTTCAGCACCAACCAGTTTAGGAGAGTTGTACCCTTTCCGGTCCAGTAGCCGAATATAACATTTGTCATACAAATAGTCCAAGTTAATATAAAAACAACACACCCGGAAATAATAAGCCATGGCTGATTTTTTAGGATAGTTTCTAATGTTGTGAGGACCAACATATTAAAAGTCTCCAGTTTCCCCTTGGCTACATTGATAAATAAGGGGGTAAAGTTTGTACAGGGGAAATTCTATAAATTTCCAATTGTCCTTCAAATGTATACCAATCTTGTTTTCATATCATAAGGATTAAAAAAGGTATAGTTTTGCCCTATCTGTGATTTATCGTTTATTAACTATATGGAAAAAACGGTTGTCCAGGTCATCCCTGGGGGTAAGTTTCAGAATGGTCCGATTACTTTCAAAGTGTAATCAATTTTTCTCTCTTGTGGCTAAACTAAAAATTTATATTTAAAAATAGTTGAAGTAATTCCCTGCCATATATTATGGCTCATTATGATAGGTTACTACAGGGTCTACATATGGAGGTCACAAGCCACTGCCCATAAGGTCAATATTTAAATATGGAGATGAGTAAATAATTATTTTTTGTCATAAGATGACCGTACAACATGTACAAGTAATTTGGGATTAGTTTATTAAAATCGGACTGTTTTGGGAAATTTTACCCACGATGACCTTGAACAAGTTGTAGCCTGTATCCTAAAACGAAGGTCAAAAGTTAGGCGAACCATACATTTTTCAGTGTGACTAAAAGAATCCAATATTCCAGATTTGAGCTCAATTGAAATCAGTTTAAAAATGTTTTACCCTGTATAAACTTTACCCCTTATTACTCCATAAGCACAAAGGGGACTCTTGGTGAGTTTGATTATGTTGCTTTTCTCCAGCACATTAGAACTATCCGGAAAACTCAGCTATGGCTATTTATTCCATCCTCTGTCTGTACCACCGACCTAAAGTTCTTTGGACTAAATTGACCGCAGGGATTGTGAGTTCATGAAACGGGTGATGACAAAATTACAAGTGGTGGCAATTTTGCATACGATGCCATTTCAAGTGGAAGCCATCTTAAAAAGCCAAAACATCTAGAAACAATTTTGGTGTAAAAGATGTTTTTTTCTGGTCAAGGAGTTCAAATAAGAACTATTCCCAAATAACTATCAAATGTGCATGTGCCAATATTTTTTCCAAGATGGCTGACATTTTATTGACACAACCTTACATTTCTTATGATATAGCCCCATGAATGATGAATGTGGTGTCAACTTAAGATTTTCTGGGTCAAGGAGTTCAATAAAACTATTTTACAAACTGTCGATAATATAAAAGTAATTGAAGTTTTCAACGTCACTATTTTCCAGATGGCAACATATAAAAGGGCAAAATTCCTTTATCCTCAGCTATACAGCACTAGGATGCCGATTTTTGGTGCACAAAGTGAGTTCCGGCCTTTGAAAAAGAGTTGTTGGCGTGATTGAAAACTGCTTTATTGTAAATAATACTATAAAATAGACTTAGCTTATTTTTAAATTAGTTATCCCTGTCCCCTGCCTTTGGTGCGGGCTCTCACCTCGCCGGTTAGCCAGTCGTGCGTTGGCGTTCTCTTAACATACCATTCGGGGCCCAGGGCCCTAGATACTGCGATCCGGAATGCCGCAATCGTGCAAAGCCTGTGCTGTCGAGCAACCGTCATGGAACCCTCACCCACGCTGTTACGCCCAACGGTCCTGCTCCAGAGCGAATAAGTGTACCCTTTGTATCGGGCTTTCCGAGAGGCACTTTGACGCGCTGGAGTCGGACGGAAGCGTATCCTTGGGTCGTCGTCCTCGCGTGGCATCGGCGGGCGGACTTCTGACCGCTAGCGACGGGTGTTCTTCCGCTGCTGTAAGCAGAGTGCTCACCCGCCGTTAGCGGGTTCTTTCGGACCTAACAACATGTCGGTCTTCCGCGCCTCCGGGGCGCGTACGGGCTAGTGTTAAACGGGGGTTCGCTGTCTCTGTGCATGCATCGCTGACGGCTGCCACCATCACTGCGTCCACAGTCACTTCGCATGGTTGTGTGTCGCGTGTGGGTCCCCGCCAGTGCCACTGTCCAGGGACAGTGCCCTCGGCGACGGTCCCGCGTTTGTACTTCGCCATAGTGTTTCAGCAAATTCCAGCTGTATCAGCCGCTGTCGTGGCGGCCGGTACACCCAGCGACTTCGTTGCTCCTCTCCCTCCGTACGGTACGGGGGTTCTGCAGGCTTCAACTACGCTGTGGTCCAACGGCATTTGGCTCCCTGTCCAGCTTCCCTGGTCCCGTGGTGAATTACACTGTTAGGTCTGGGCCTTGGCTTAAAAGGAAGGAGAGTATATGGGATGGGACAGGAAGGGGTAGGGAGGGGGGGTTAATCCTAATCTGATTGGATTAAGCCCGACAAATGCCCATTCATCGGGGGATTTGCAGGTCAATGCCCCAAACAATGCCTATTCACAGGCTTTCAATGCTCATTCTTGGGCATGCAAGCCTTCCGAGTGGGCAACAGTCGTTCCGGGGCGGACCATCGCAGGTTGAGGCAGCGCCCGGGCCCGGAGCCCATGGCCGCTTCCCACCCGTCGCCGTCTCCAGCCTCTGCATGCCGCGCCATCACAATGGGCCGCCGTTGGGTTTGGCCTGGTCAACGGGGGGGGGGGGGGGGGGGGGGGGGGGTGGGGGGGGGGGGGGGGGGTTGGGGGTGGCTAGTGGGCGGATGGGCCGCTGGGGGACCCGTGGCCCTCGGCCGCTGCCGGGGTTCGCTAGCGCTTGCCTCCGCCCTCGTTTGTGGATCCACACTCCAGGTTTTCTGGATGAATCCGGGGTATCCTGCTTACCCTCCAGCCAACTACTTTGGCCCACAGGGTAACATAATATTCCGCTCTTTCCTATTCCGGCTTACACCACCTCTCATCTCACCTGGCCTGTCGGGCAGTGGGCGTGGTGATCGCGGGGTCGCCGTTGTTCCGCAGGTACAGTCGCAGCATGGAGCTCCGGTTGCAGCGGGTAGCGTGGGCCGCCTAGTGCTGCCCCTGCTACTTGTGCTCGTCCCCCATACATCCGATTCCTCGGACAGCGGAGCGGAGGGGGTTGGTGATGATGATGGCTGGGGCTCGTATCGCCGCGAGCCTCGGCCACCACGAATTTCGGAGCTGCCGTTGGCATCCGACTTGTTCCCCGTCCTCTGCTCCCCCTGCCGTCCTCAGGGCTATGGCTTCTGGCCTTGGCGTAGCGGTCGACGAGGGTAAGCCGGAGCAGGTGGAGAGCCTCAAGCTGGGGGGCTTTGGCTCCAAGCCGACGCGGTCAGTTCCTCTGTTCTCACTGCCCAAGGACTTCCATGAGGCGTGGGACGCCTTGGACACTCCTGAAAGATCGTGGTCTTCGGCGTCGTCGCGGCCTACACGTCTACGCTTCGTATGTGCAGCGCCGACTATGAGAAGCTTTTGAGGGTGCCCTTGATGGACAGCCATATCGTCAAAATTGCCGTCCGCGGGGCTTTTGCGCCCCCGTGCTTCTCGCCCTTTTGGGAGGAAGAATTCAAGCGGCGACGCCCGTGCGCGGCGCTGATTCGCCTGTCAAGTTTCTCCCTCTGCCTCACCAGCCATCTGGTGACTTGGTGGCAGCGAGTCGTCTGGGCAGGAATCTTCCTTCTCTGGCGGCGGGGGAGCTGGCGGCTACGCTAGCCCGCTACCAGCTTGTATGTAGTCGATGGCTTCTGTCTATGTGGATCGTGTCTTCATACGCGAAACGCTTGGTGCAGAGCTTAAACCATCTTCAACAGGGAACCTTTGGGGGGACCTGATGAAGGTGCCCCTTTGGCCAGGCGACACTCTTCGGTGACACGTTCGACACGTTTGGCGGAGCAACTGGCGCAGCATGTCACCAACGAGGAGAAGCTTCAAGGGATGCTGAAGCCTATCACCGCCGGGAAGGCAAGGCAGAAGAAGCGCAGCAGGAAGCCAAAGAAATCGTCTACGGCCACCCCTGCTCCTTCTACTGCGGCGTCGGCACCGGCCGCTAATCCCCCTCCTCCGAGGGTGGCTAAGCGTCCGGCTTCCCAGTCCAAGTCTTCTCGCCCCAGGGCCAAGAAAGCGAAGACTGGGTTTGCGGTGCGGGCGACCGTGGCTGTCTCCCCCTTCCCGTAGAGGAGCGCTTCTCCGGGGCAATATCCTCGGTGGCGGTCGTCTGCTGAATTCGCTCGGACTTGGATCGGGATCCAGCCGGGCGAATGTGTGCTGCAACTGGTGGATACGGGTTACCATATCGAAATTCACCTGGCAGCCCTTCCCCCGTCATATGCCGATGAAGGGCCACCATCCTTCCCGGATGCCAGTGAGCGCAGGCGCTCTTTTGACGGATAGATCTTTTCTGCAAAGAGGCGATCGTCCGGATCAGCCCTCCCCTTTTCGGGAGGACTCGGTCCACCTTCTTCCTAGCACTGAAGAATACGGTCGATGGCGGTCCGATTCTCAATCTCAAGCCGCTCAAATGTCTTCATCAAGCCAGTGCGTTTTCGAATGGAGACATTGGCCCTTGGTTGTTCCGTTGCCATCTTAAGGACCTGGGCGACGACGTCACTGGACCTCACGGACGCCTATCCTCCACGTCCCAATGTCACCGAGACGATCAGCCATTCCGGTGCAGAGGCGTACCGGTTTCGTCGCTGGCCTCCCCTTCGGGGGCCCTTTCCACCGCCCCACGGGTTTTTCACCCGGGTGGTGCAGGCCGTAGTACGTCCTCCGGCGCCGGGGGACAATCTGTGTGTTTATCTGGACGACTGGCTAAGGAGGCAGCCTGTCCAGGTCATGCACTGCGGGCAACTCGAGTTTTCGTATTGCGAACAGTGACGAGCCTGGGCTTTCTCGTCAATCACCAGAAGTCCAATTTCATTCCGACACAGACCCCACATCTTTCTCGGGTGCAACAGCTAGACCCTTGTCCACGGTTAGTCTGCCCCCGTCACCCGAGCGGGTGGCGAACATGGTGTCGTGTGCGATGGGGCTCCACGGAGCCCCGCATGCGACCGCGGTCGCCTGGCTCAGGGTGCTGGGGCTTATGGCCAGTCCTGGTAGACCTGGTCCCAGACTGTCGCCTTTCACATGAAGGGCCCTTCAGTTGGCACCTTCTGTATCTGGGCGCATTACGACCCAGTCCGGCACCCCCCCATTAACCAAAGTTTCCCGATGACCGCCATCTCACGGAGAGAGCTGGAAAGTGGTGGATGCTTTGCCCCACCTCGTGGTTGGGGTGAAGTTCCCCCAGCTTCTCCTCCCCGACACTTCATATCGACCGACGCGTCGGAAAAACAGTGGGGATGGGGCGGTCATCTAGGGAGGATCGTGTGTGTTCGGTCAGTGGTCGCCCGAACAACGCGTCCTTCCACATCACCCTGCTCGAACTTCTAGCAGTGGGTTACACCTCAAGGAGTTTCGAGGTCCAGGCTGTGGGGTTCCAAGGTCATTATATTCAGTTCGACAAACACGACTGTAGTGGCCCTATGTGAACAGGCAGGGGGGCAACAGGTCCCCCACGCTCTGTTTGCACACCATTCAGCTTCTGAAATTGGTGCAGCAGCCCGCGGGATAAGCCTCGTTACACGGACGCACATTCCAGGGTTACCAACATCCTGGCGGACGATCTGTCTCGGGGGCCGACTGGCCTGCCCCGAAGAATGGTCCCTAACCCCACGGGTCGTCCAGATGTCTTCGACAATTCTATACCCGTCGATAGATCTCTTCGTGTCGCAACGGAATCATCAGCTCCCGGTGTTCTGCTCTCGGTGACCCCCAGACCGGAGCATTCGCCGTGGCGCTCTTTCTATCAGTTGGGCGGGCCATGACCGTGTATGCACTTTCCCCCCTTCCTCTGATACATCGCGTTCTTCGCAATATATCAGAGGAGGGAATGCACGTCCTCAAGGGGTGATCGGCCCCATTTTGGCCTCGACACTTGGTTTCGTCCCTTGGTAGACCTTGCTCCAGGTCGTCCAAGCTGTGACCGTTACCGCAGGTTCCTGACCTCGTCCGGGACATTCGGTCGGACCAATTTCCGAATCTGAAGATAAGCACCTGAGGTTGACTGCTTGGGGCCCCCTTGTCCGGAGTCGCTCCAGGAGGAGGGCTTTCGTCGAGAGCTGCTAACCTGGCCGCTCGGGGTTGACGCCCCAAGCACGCTCAGAACTGACTCTGGACTCTGGGCTTCTACTACCAAGATGTTGCCCGACAGAGGGATCTCGATCCCCACTGTTGCCACTGTAGGCCAGATGGCAGACTTCTTGTCGGAGCGATTTGATGCTGGACTGGAGGCCCCCACCGTCCGAAACTACAAATTGCTATTCAGGTCGATCAAAACAGATGATGGAACCCGACTTAACGACTCTGGCCGCCATCAAGGCTTCTACTCGACGGGTTTTTATACAACCCCCGGAGAGGAAGATCGTACGCCTCATGGAACCTCAACAAGGTGTTGGACTATCTGCGCGTTGAGCACCGTTTGAGCCCATGGAGGACGCTACTTTGGCCAACCTGACGTTGAAGACGTTTTTCCTTATCTTCATGGCTGCGGGGCGACCCAGTCGGATGCTGCATGCGCTAGCCGTAAGCGATGCTATCCAGTTTCTCCAACGCCGGTGCTAACCTGTACTTTCGTCCAGGGTGTCGTCGCAAAGAACGAGTGTAGCGCCTTTTCAACGTCCCCCGTCTTCCTCCGAAGATAAGCACGGTGTCTTCTAATTCTGCGAGGACGATTTTGGTGTCTCTGTTCGGCGGCCTTACAATGGTATGTTAAGAGGACACGCGCCCTTCAGGGGGACCACGAGCCAGCTCTTCATCACTACAGGTTTTGCCCCTCACGGGGCCTCGACGAAGGCTACCTAGCTAGGTGGTAGTTAGGAATTATCACAGATGCCGCGGCTGTTCCAAATTCCCGCGAATGTTCGCGCTCATCCACCAGAGCTCATCGCGACCCCTCTTTCAGCGCGGCGTCTCCCTTGCCGAATCTCGCGGCGGGTTTCATGGGCGCTCCTCAACTACTTTAACCACAATGTACTTCGACACGTCAACCCAGAACGAGCTAGATTTGCCCAGCCTGTCCTACCAGATCGGGCCTCTCGGACAATTAATTGTAAAGTGCAAATCTCTCTCTAACGTCGCCGCAGGGGGGTGTTTATGATTTTTCGCTTGTTGTTTAGAGGTCTTGATTCGAATTGCCTTGCAATTCGAATTCATTCATTACACTCAATCCTGATGCTATTTCTTTATGAAGTCATGTAATAGCAGTGGTGTTTCTAATGACTCGTAAGGGATGCTTGCTTACCTTCTTCCGATGTTGATTCCCGGCCCATCCCGCCCCTGCAGGATGTTGATCTTGTCGAGGGTAAGAACAAAAAGAGGAAGAATGATTGTGGGTAGGACGTCACTTGGGAGGTGTCTTCAAACAGGGTGATCGAAATGACTAATTTATAGTGGGAATATATTTTCATGGATGTTCTGCATCTGCCTAAAGACAATGCAATTTGTACATCAACATCGGAGAAGGTAAGCAGCATTCCTTACGAGTCATTAGAAACCACTGTTCTTACATGTTTCAGACAATGTCAAGAGTAAAATGGCCGCGAATTTCGAACAATTAATGGTTATGGTCACTTGCACATCTATTGGTAGTCGGATGTTTTTTGGGATTTTTCGTTCATAGTTGCCATACAGCGCAGTTAGAAGTTCTAAGGAGGAGTTACTGAGGAATTTGTGTGTTGTTTCAAGCATCTGGGTTACTATCTTTTATCCTTGCACATTAAGCCTGACATTGCAGTAAATTAACACTCTTGGGTACTTGTATGTATTTAAAATATTGTGGCTTCTTGGTAACAATTGACAATGCAAAAAAACATCACTTTTATATGCATCCTACAGTTTTGAAAAATAGTTCATTTAACTCCTTGGGACCCAGAAACACTAATTTGACATCACAATCATCTTCTTAGGTTATATAATAAGAATTTCCGGTTTTCTTTGACGAGATTCGGCAATCTTGAAAAATAGCCGTGTAATACAAATTTTCCAGACTCGGACAATTCTGGCATGTGTATTTTGAATCCTCTTGACAACATACATTCCAACACTAAGACAAACCATAGAAGTGCTATTACCTTTAAAATGGCGCCTTTTTTCAAAATGTTGGTTTATGCACATTGCCATCACTTTATTATTCCGGCCCTGGTTGTAGAAATCTAAGGCCCTTTTTCACCTGCTGCTGCAGCACTATTATGAGTATTTTAGCTTAGTTAGTTGACACATTATGGCCTTTCCAACATGGATACAAATATGGCCATTAAGGTTGATTCTTAGATTCATGTCCATCCATAATTTTTAGCCTCCTATGTAACAATTGGGGTAAAAAGTCCACACTTTTTTAAGTGTTTTACCAAAAAGGTAATTTCCATTCCACACTTTAGTTGTATTCACCAGATGGAACTCACTTTAGGATAAAAGCAACATTTTTTGAGGAAAAAAACCTCATTATTTTGTTAATCATGCCTGTATCAGATGGCCATAATTTGTTGTATTTCTTGACAATCGTTGACATAGCCCTGTTGTCACTGTGAAAATGTTCATTCATTGCTAGCTGCTAAGGATTTGTAAAGCAGGTTTCCTTCTAGACCAACGAGGACATCCAAATTAATATGAGCTAATGGTACATCTTTTCTTCTCTGGTCTTGTTCCATCAGTACAATGGCGATGTAAGGCAGTTGACGCAGACGGAAGGACCGCCCTTGGCCTATGCACGGAGTGTTGGGGCAGATGACTGTGCCAGGGTGCATTAACCAATGGGTGTCCAGAAGACCATGAACTAATTATAACCATAGTTTTGCGCCTCATAAAACTCATCAACCTCATGGAAGGGGACCAGTCAAAGAAATTACAGGCCAGTGTTATCTAGATAATTGTCAATTAATGGGCGTCACATGAGAGTCACATGGACATCACTGCAATATCACATGGATGACACGTGGACATCACGTGGGGTCACAAACATTATTAGCCTGGAATGTCACATATGGGAATTTTTCCACACAACAGTCATCTAGTAATAACATTTATATAGGCATCATCACACACAAAGTAACTCCGCTCCAAGGTATCACTTCAGCACAGAAGGGGACCGTTACGAATACATTACATTTCAGACTAATCATATCCATGTTTACACTAAAACTGGAATCCTTGTATGTTTGAGATCAACAGTGAGTTTATCATAATGTTACCTAAAGGCAGCAGTCAAATTATAAACCAAAATATATATGTCAACGTCTTTAGTACTTTGCTCTTGAAGCGTACATTCGCATATGCACTGACAAACAAATTAATCAATTACAACAAATTGATAAACCAACAAAATGTATTTTTAAAAAGCTGAACAAAGTGTCATTTAGCTTATTTGTTGAACAATGCAAACGAATACCATTTAGTTTGAGCTTGTCAAATCATAACATCAAACGTGGCATGGCAATACATTTTATATTGATATTCAAGCTTGCCAAATTTGACTTATGGGGGACATAAATAAAAAACATTCTTAGTTTATTTTATAACTGCTCAAACTGAAAAAATGCCAATCTAGACAAATGGCTCTCGACCTGTATGAATTCAACAAGCAGCTATTACTGCGGGAATAAAGAAAAAGGAAGGCACCGATTCTTAACCATGCATGTTCAACTTTGGGTGTGCAGCCATTTAAAATAATCGCACTCGCATTGCACTGTGTATAGGGTGGTCCCTTCTCCCCAATGTATCACAAGGCTAGCTTATCTTTGGTACTCGTGCCAGCATGCATGACTTACAGATTCTGATTTGACCGATGAATTAATCTGTGAATTACAGCCAACATGATCTCTAACGACTGAGTGCACCACTTTGCAGATTGATGGCACTCTTTTATAAGGCTCCGATAGCATGTGTCTTGTGAATATATTGAAACATCTTCATAAACTTTATTATGAGAGAGTAATATGAATTGGACAAAATCATGCATTGATATTTGTCATTGCACGGTGTGTATGCTAATGTAGTGTACGCGGTTGCTTAGAACGTTTACGTGCTATGGTGGTTTGGATTGATTCAGGTTATGGAGGGTATGTGCATCTTTTCGTTAGAAACATTACTGCATTGTATTTCATGACATATTCAGATTTGTGAATTGGGTTAATGTCTGTATATTTTTGGTTTCTCGTGCATTGGCAAAAAATAATGCACTTGCGTCAGTTTGACCAGGCTCAAACGCCCCTGCGAGGCTTGTGCCATTATTCGTCGTCAAACTGAGCATGCGTGTATTGATTTTTGGCCAATGCACTCGAAGCTAAAAATATTCAAAGTAAATCGGAACTAGCTAAACGGTACTGTCAGAGCCCTGTTTTATTTACAAAGATTCTTTGTGATTCAAGCAAAAACTTTGAAGAGATGTTGCATATCAATTCTACTTTGAACTCAAGTGTGTGACGTTTGTTGATCTTGATAGTTGTCACAGTTACACTTCATTGATTTTTTTATCCATTCTGCTTAAAAAAATGTTTGGTTTGTGTAACCTGCTAAAAAATACGGTCAGTAAGTTGATGGTGGTTTTAATGTTTATGTTACTTTTTATCCCCCTGGCTTGAAAAGCAGTAGGGGGATTCTGCGATAATGCACAGTCTGTATGTATGTGTATGTATATATGTATGTGTATGTATGTGTGTGTGTGTTCCAGTTTGGTTAGGTTTTCGTTTTTCATGTCTCCTTCGAAAAGTGTAAGTCCGATTTACACCATTATCATGTTTTGAGGAGTCCAAGTGTGTGAAAATATCTGATCCAAAACATGATAATGATAAAATTGGATGATTTATGCCCAATATTAATTGGTCTCACTATGAGTTTTAAAATATATTTTTGCAACTCATAGCTTGACCAATTAATTTGGGCTTTATCAATCCAATTTTATATCAGACTTGGGCTTAAGGTGCAATAGGGGTCCCTTCATGTGTAGATGATGTCAAAGGTCATGGACCAAGGTCAAAGGTCATCTGAGGTCATGTTCCAGACTGCCATCTTGCCAGGGGGGTGGTGCAAGTTTTACTTGCAGTATTTTTTAATCCTAGGACAAATGTGTTTTAAATCAGTTTGCATGATTGGCTTATAAAATGCACTACATATTTTTTTGGGAAAAAAAATTATATAATTATACACATAAAGAAAAGAAAAGAAAAAGGTACTGGGCTAGAAAATGTTGGACAAGTTTTATGTGAAAATCACTTTTTTTAAATTGGTCAGGTTATGCTGCCAAACATTTTTTAGGTTTTAGTTTACAAAGTCACAAGTTCCAAACCAGTCAATCTGAAAAGAATTACCAATAGGCATGGACTCGTCTTGATCTCACCATATCAAATGTGATTAAGAGTTCATTTAAATGGTGCCAGTGTTTGTTTGTACAACATGTGTGTGCTTACTACAGTCCATTTAGAATACTTTGAACTTAAGGTCCATATGTACAGGAGTACGAGGTGTAAGTATGAGGGATGATACTGTGATGTAGCTAATGTGAAACTAGACAGACTATAAGGCTTGTTCTTCTCTGTATGTTGTCTTTGCCTGGAAGTCTGATGTATGCAGTAGGACTAACTGTTAAATTACCTTGCCATTTTGTGCTTACGTATCAAGTGTGTATTGTGCACAGTCCACAGTCCATCATATTAGGGTGACGGCGATGTTCTGACGTTTATTTCAGATTTATATCAAAACGACCAACTATACTTTGTCATGCCTGAACTAAGGAGTGATGTCATAGCTTTTGCGCAGCTATTGTGCATGCGTATCGTGCACGCCGACTTTTACACTCGCAATTACAGCTGTGGCTTACTGCGATTTGCACGTTTAAGACAGTGTGAAAGCTATGATGTCACTCCTTAGTTCAGGCCGGATGAAGTATATAAGTTGTAGCTCATCGTGTTTAACCTGCCTCAGCCAATTACCTGATAGCACCTATATATTTGTCTGTTCTCAATCTTCATGCAAACAGCTGTTCAAAATGCTTTTATTATGACAAAAAAGGAATGAAACCACATTTTGACTGTTGATTTGGATTATTTATTCCACTAACTACATCCTGTGCAAATTTTACAGAATTTCACAAGAGGCATAGGAATTTTCTTCTTTAAAATGTAATTTTACATAGATCTCTATGGACATTGGACAATAGAGGGTGGTATAACATACAAATTAAGGACATTTATAGGCTTATAGTTTTCAGCCTTTTCACAGGTAATAGCTCTTGCATGCTCCCTACTTCAAAAAGTAAAACTGTCAATTTGATACAGTCAAGCAACTATGGTCAGTTGGAGATTATGTAGGGAAGCAGCAATGGACACTCAAATGTAAGACAGTCAAAAAGTGAGAGTAATGATATATATATATATGTCTCTATCTACCAGTCTGAAGTATAAAATATCAATATAATATTGCATACAGAAAGGTTCACAGTGGAAGGCTGGTATTCTGAAAGGGAGTCTAACTTTAGACCTGGGTTTAAACCAGGGTTAGTACCACATGAGTGGACCTTTTTTCCTTTCAAAATACTGTGAAAGTTAAATGTAACAGGAGGTGAGAAAATTCCTTATGGTTGGGCCGTTCCGCCCAATACGTGAGGAATTTTCTCACCCATTATAGCACATGTATAGAGTATGTTGGAAGGAAAAAAGGTCCCCCATGTAGGACAAATCCTGGTTTAAACCCAGGTCTAAAGTTAGACTCCTTTTCAGAATACCAGCCTAAACTTTTTCACTGCAAGTCGCATATGTAACAAATATTACAGAGAAAGACAATGGCATTATAGCAATTGTTCACGCTGCAGACTGGAGAGTGAATATAGAGCATGAAAATTGCAAGGCAGGCATCTTGGCAAAGATGACTAAATTCTACTTGGCATGTTTGATGCTACAAGAAATCCTATTATGTCCAATGAACGTGTGATTGTTTGTGTACAAGTGTGTATGTTTAAAGACTGTGATATAATGAATACAATTATTGTATCTGTGAAATGATAACAAAGAGTTTGCTTTAACTCTCTAGATAATCAGTTGTTGTATGCATGTATATGCACAGCACAAAACTTGAACTAATTCACTGGCCGTGTTCTTGTAATAGGCTGATTTTTTGGGTGATTTTTATAAGAAAGAAGTATGTATTATCCACGTCGTTTGACACATGTACAACCAGCATGCGTCAACTGTCTGTCAACTATATTTAAAAATATCCATTATGAGAGATTTGGTACCTGTTTATGAGTCCTATCAAGTACTTTTCTAAATTTGGAGAACACTGAGTTTTTGTAATTTATGTGACCATAATCATGTAAACTAAAATAAGGCCATTAAAAGTGTTTCCTCCAGCAGCTCCCCTCGACCTACTAACACACCTAAAAACTGAACTGGTAGGGCAACAGCATTCTTAATTTTGCAGGCCAATTTGGGAAATGTTGATAGTGAGATGACAGTAATAAGAATTGGTGAAAGTAATATGTAGGAAGCATAAGAGTTATACATGATGTGAGAAAAGCCCATTAATTTGCATTGTCGGCTTCAGATCACAAACTCTGTAACTGTAGTACTGATAAGCAGTTCATAGTAATTAACGCAGTTTTGCTTTTGTGCACACCAGAAAAAAAGCTATTTCCCAGCTGTCTGTATATGTGCGTACATCAGACATTGTACACACAATATCAAATTGTGCTTATATGCACACCAGAAAAAAAGCCATTTCCCACATATCTGTATATGTGCGTACTTCAGACATCGTACACACAATATCAAATTGTGCTTATGTGCACACCAGAAAAAAAGCCATTTCCCACGTATCTGTATATGTGCGTACTTCAGACATTGTACACACAATATCAAATTGTGCTTATGTGCACACCAGAAAAAAAGCCATTTCCCAGGTATCTGTTTATTTGCGTACATCAGACATTCTACGCATAATATCAAATTGTGCCTACTCTCATTACATTGATTTGCATATTATAATACCTGCCACGTGTATTATTATCAATGTTTGTCTTTTAATTGTCATCATTCCAGAATAAGTCTGAACAGATCAGACTTTCAATAATGATGGACAATTAAGACACAATTTGTCGTGTTAGGACAAGGTTGTACCTACGACAGCTGGCTTTTCTAGCTCAGCGTGACAAGTCGTACAATAGTGACTCTATACATTGTCAGTGCAAGGAGGTCGTAAGTGCAATAGCTGCCACATGATACATCTGTGTGCTGCCATGTATCAGGATCATTCTCACTACAGTCCCCATTCTTGAAATGGTTCTTCAGGTGACTGCTTTGCCTGAAGAACCATTCAAGAGCCATTGATTCAAGGAAAAATAAATTGAGAGGTATCCCGAATACATGGCATAATTGGATGTTTGATGGGAATTTCTCACAAATGGCAGTTATTGTGCTTTACGACCTTGCCCTCTCCTTCAAAAAATATATAATATTATTACGGCTGCTTGAAACTCTGAGATAAAGACTTAAATGCATTAGCGCTTGTTTCTTTGGTATCCACGTAAACACAGTCCTCTGTGCTCCTGTGGTAAATCTCACGCCTAGATAGCGAGAGGACCGGGTTCAAGACCGTATATTTTTTGTCTTTATTTAATTCAATGCTCGCCAGTTTCTCTGAGCCTCTATATATAATTAAGAAAACTGATAAAAATTATGGTAAATCATCAGATTTTCTGAAAGAGTTTCCTACTAGATTCATATACTTGTTTCCAGAAATGTGAACAGAATCATAACAAGACGAAAGAGTGAAAGAAGATATCCACATTGTACCTTTAAAGCCCGCAGTTGAGTCATATTTTTTTCACATGACTATCATAGGTCAATATTTCATCGATTTGAAGTTGAGACTGATATCAAATTTTTTTGCATACGTACTAATGTACTTTTTTTGTGTGATGTAGCAATTCTACAATCTTGGAAACTAGTAGTTGGAACCAGGGTTCACACTAGGTTTTGAACAAAAAAGTTGCGTCTACTGACGCAAATTGTTCTTGAGGTGAAAAAGTGCGTCAACTTCAATTATATGCTTGTCAAGGTTTTGAGCACTTTGTAATACTTAATGGACTGGCAAAACAATCCATACACATCAAATTCCAAACCTAGACTGGGCATATTGTAAAGTAATGCCCTGATGACCCTTAAACTCCAAAGGAACGGAGTATCTTGAATACCCTTTGGGACGGTTGAGATGAGAGAGGTTAGTGAACGAAATAAAAAGACGTACATACAGTCAATTTTAACCTATATTTATTTTCACAGATTTGCTACATGTATTAATAGTAACAGCATAATTATTTGTTTGAGTGAAAATGATACCATGTGTAGACCATGTCCAGAGCCAAACTCTGTGATTTTGTATAGTTTTAAGTGGCTATATTTTGCGTCCACACACAGACGCAAACTTTTACTCTATCTAGACCAAAGTGCGTCCACCTTTGGAAAAGTATGTCATAGACGCAAAAACGCACACTAATGTGAACCCTGGTTGGAACACTTATCACGATTGTATTATTGTTCGCCGTGATCAGTTCAATTGCAAGCCTGATCCTTCCATTTGACCTTTTTCTTCCCCACCTCATCTCAATGTTGGGGCATGTCCCAAGGCTGCTGATGACTATGGGAATATGGGCAAACATTGTTGTCGGGAGAACGGGGTGGATTTTTTCACGGAGTGCCCTAAGTGTTCCAACAAGATTACCAAGATTGTAGATGTGTCACTGTGTCCCAGGAATCCATTTAAAAAAAATTATAACAAACCAACTGGGTTGAACTGTTTATCAGCTGTTTTGTTTTTTAATGGGTATGAAAAGAAGACAGTTCAGATCCGCATTGTTGTGTGAAACCAAGTTTTACATGGCTCAACCGGGTTGAAACCAGCAAATCGGATAAATAATTAAATCTAATTGAAAAGTGACCAATTCCGTAATAAAAGCAAATTGAAATAGTTCAACACAGTTGGACCGAGCTTATTTAGTTTAACAGGAAATAGACCTGGATTAATACTGCAGTGATGTCAGTCTCAGACTAAGTAGGTTAAAAACATAGTGAGCTGGAAATTACACTGTCAAACTCATGCAGTAAAAATAAAATTGGGAAATATGTTCCAGATTGCCTGGTCACATGAATATGGTGAACATAACATGAACATCATATGGACTAGAGGGGGAATCAGGACTGCCATCCATTTTAAGAAACGCAATTAATCATAACATATTTAATAACAGAAGTACATTTATATGTCTCATGGAAACTATTTTGGGAGGAAAAAGCGAATAATGTCAAGATTACCCAAGCTTATAACAAAAATATCAGTTTCAGGTATTAATCACCTTTTATGGCTGATGAATGTAAATTATGTCTAAGCAGCTTCTGAGATTGGTTTATCAGTAATTGGCTTCCACCTCATGAGCCTCTTCTTAGAACTTATTTGGATCGCGCACAAAACTTAAACCACTTCATCTTGACTTAATTTGTCCCCGCCGAACGAGTCGGAACGGGGACTATGAAATGAGCAAGAGTCAGTCCGTCGTTTGTCCGTCCGTCCGTTCGTCCGTGTGGAATAAAATGTTAAACCCATGTTGTGTACGATTTATCTGGAGTTCTGTAAGGGCGACAAAGATGTAGCTTGGTGCAAAAAAAGCGGGTTGATGAGTTCTCGACCTGATTAGGTAATTAAGTATTAATTTGCATAATTATTAAAAGGTTCCTGCAAGGCCTGTTTACATGTTTCTGCGAGTATGTAAGGCAATATAATGATGTAACTTGGTGGAAGGAAGCGCTGAAGAGTTCGCGACCTTATTAGGCAGTTTGGGCATATTTCGGCCAAATTGGAGTATGCAAATGAGCTAATTAATATGCAAAAAATCAGCGTAATTGCTATATTTTTGAAACGGCTTATCATCCGGATACTCAAACTTCCTGCCACTGCACGAAAGCCGATCATGGGGGGGCCACATCTTTTTTGCAATCGAAGTATGTGATGTAGGCGGCTTAGGTATGCAAAAATGAGGTAATTAAATATTTGCGTAATTGCTTTATCTCTTAAATGGTACTGGATAGGCAAAAATTCCTTCACTACATTAGACTACTAATGCCATAGGGAGGGGGTGGGGGGGAGGGGAGGGGGGGGGGTATTGCGGGGGGGGGGAAGGCGGGGGGTGGTGATGGGAGGGGTGGGGTGGGGGGAGGGAGTGGGGTGTTGGGGAGGGGTATGGTGTTGAAGGGTGGGTGGGCAGGCCCGGTGGTGGTGCGGGGGTGGGGGGGAGGCGTGGATGGGAGTGTTTAGGGGTGTTGGGGGGTGGTTGAGGGTTGTGGCGGGCTGTTGGGGAGGGGGGAGGGTCTTGGGGGGGTTGGGGAGGGTCTTGTGGGGGGTTGGGAGGGGGAGTGGGACATGTGCGCCGGGGTTGAGGAAGGGGAGGGAGTGTTGCGGGGTATTGGTTGGGGAGTTGGGGGGGTTGGGGAGGGTGGGTGATGTGGGGTGTTGGGGAGGGGGGTTGGTGGCCATTTTGTGGGGTGTTGGGGAGGGGGTGTAGCAGAGATGCCAACTTTTCCCTTTTTGCCAAGGGAGACTCACGGTTTTTCGTTTGTTCTCCAGTCTCCCGAATTTGTAGCAAAATCTCCCGATTTTCCGTATATTTAATGAAGAAAAATAAATAAAGAACATAAAGTTAAGGAAAGAGGGGCAATATCTATTCAGGTCAATAAAAAAGAAAAACATAGATTTTGAAAGATTTCAATTTATAAAGTCTGTTAAACTCGTTTCCGACATCGTTTTTCTACCGACTTCGGATGGTTCAATCACATTAATATTTTATTAAACCATTTAACTGCTGTATGCTAAATGTCGTCTGATGTATTTAGTTAAATAATTAACTGCAACAATCAAAGGGATCTATACAACAAACAATGCATTGTTATAGCAGTTTTGTTTGAATTTCAAGCGTTAATGGTTCAGGCCTTGATATTTTTAATGTAATGACACTTTTTAACAAATACTCTATATGGACTTAGTTCCTACTGACAGTTCCTTAAAATGGGGCTGTCTCAGATGGGAGCTCTGTTTCATTTTTGTCTGGAAAGCTGGTTGTATTTTAAAGAGCTCTATCTCTTGGTGCAGTTCATATGTGCATATGAAGCTTAGTTTTCAAGTTAGGGCCTTTTAAAGTTTAGACTAGTTTGTTTTTTAAACAATATTCTCCAGGTGGATTGTGTTCATTCTCCTAATGACAATTCCTTAAATGGGGACAGTCAGAGATGGCAGAAACTCTTTTTTTTTTCAGGCGAGTTATTCAAGAGCTCTCTCATGATGTATTTTTTTACCTGATTGAAATATTTTAAAAAAAATCCTTTTCAAAAAAAAATACCAGATGGACTAGTTTCTATGACAGTCCTTAAACTGGGGATGTCGGACGGCGGAGCTCTGTCCATTTTTTCTGGGGAAAAGCTGTATTTTAAAGAGAATTATCTCATGATGCAGTCCATTTGTATATAGGCAGCTTAGTTTTCAAGTTATGAGCTTTTAAAAAGTTTAGTCCGTTTTACATTAACCTCATGTCATTCTTGGGTCAAAAATACGGATTTTTTGGTCTGTGGAATACTAAAAGCTGTATTCCAAAGTTGGTATTTCTGTATTAAGGGCTCCAAATGCTTTAAAGCAATAGAAAGGCAGGAGCTTTGGGGGCTTCGCCCCCTCGAACCCGACCGGGGCATTGCCCCTGGCGACCCCTGGCCAATGAGGGGCTCGGTCGCGTAAGCGCTCCCTCGCAAAATCTCCCTTTTTTTTAAATTCAAATGTTGGCATCTCTGGGTGTAGTGTTGCGGCATGTTGGGGAGGGAGTGGATTGTTGTAGTTGCTTTTATCTCATTTTAGTGATCGCGATATTCGGCGGGGACATATTTTACGCATCGCGTAAATACGAGTTCGCCTTGTTGTTGTACAAACAAGTCTGTATCTTGTACCCCAACCTCATCACTCACTGATTGTAATCTAAACCCTTGTCAAAACTTAAATTTACTCTTTCTAATTCCAGTCAGGAGGTCACCATGTCCGGTTTATCTCCGCAATACCACATTTTGTCCAAATTGGCCCAAAAATGTGTGCTTTTTGTATAAAACGGATTTGTAAATTTAGTCTTATTGTAATGTATATGAGATGTGCAAATGATCACTTGTAAAGACAAAAATATGTGAAGAGAAGAAATAATGTAAGTTGAAGGATCTTTCACCCTTCTCATCCTTCTACATACCTACCCTATTCCTACCCCACCCATTTGGCTAGAATATTGAGTTTGTGACAGTTCATAGAGAATAAATGTAAAAAGGTATTGACTTCAGTCGTAACTGTTGATTATAAGCACACATCAATTTAGTAAGTGGCCACTTTGGCAGACACTAAATGCCTCACATGCCATGACTCTCGATCATTAAAGTCTCCCAGAGGTTTTTAACAAGTGGGAGAGTAATTTTATTTTGCACTAACTATTTTGCCCTTGCTGCAATTTCAGTGATCAGTTGTAACTGGTCTGTAATGAGTGGCTCTTAAAATAAAATTCATTGCCTTGCAACAAATGTGTATTAAGAAGCCACACAGTTCTAATATGGGACCATTTTCAGACGTGTGGCACGAAATCATTTCAGACCATTAAAACACCATATTTCATTGGCTATGCTGTTTAATTTTCCCACATCTCCTTTATGATAATCTAGTTTTATTATGGTGGGTTTATACTTCCGACGGCAGATGTCAGCTGACACTTGTCTTTCAAATATGCTTTATCCGCCAAGTGCATAAACATACGCATTACGCGAAAAGTTAGTGCAAAAGTCTCCCGTCGGCTGACATCTACTAATGGGGTATGAACCCACCATTGGAGAGCTAATTGTTTGAGATGCATTGAACAAAAGGAGATACATTTAAAATGCAGATGTCTGAATATCATGCAGCATTGTACCAATATGATTTTTCAAAACAGCTCTAGGATTACGCTTGCCTTCATTTCCCAAGCTAATGTGTTCATCTGAAAACATTCTTCAATAGGACAGTAATTGAATCATGGTTTATTCCATACTGCAGTATGCTTTCAAATGACCATGCCTTTAAAAACTGTGAGAAATGATAGAGTTGTCCATTGTCCATTATTCATAAATGTTTATTATGAGAGAAGAAATATGATTGGATAAAAATCATTCTTTGATTTCATTGCAGTGTGCATATGTTAATTAATGAGCATTTGCGATGTGCTTAAAACGTTTCTGACCGACATTGGATTGATTCATTTTATGGGCGGGTGTGTGCATTTGTTCATTTGTTCACATTACTGCATTGGATTTCATGCCATATTCAGATTTTTTGTCTGCTGTAATAACATTATTGAATTAGGTCTGAATGTGTGCATATTTTTAGTTTCTTGTGCTTTGGCAAAAATCAATGCACTTGCGTCATTTTGAACAGACTCATAATGGAACTCGCCCCTGCGGGTCTTGTGCCATTGTTCGTTGTCAAACTGAGCATGCGTGCATTGATTTTTGGCCAATGCACTCGAAGCTAAAAATATGCAGACATTAACCTCTAAATGTGGCATTTCTCTACTTGCTAAGCTATTGCTACCTACAGGCAGCAATGATGCATTACCCATCACAGTGTATAAATACATTAATACAGTTAATGAAAAATATGCCATGATGATAAATTACCATATTGCTTTGTAATAGGAAGTTTATGATTTGACACCTGGTGTACTTCAGATGTATCTGGTTTGATCACCAAGTATGAGAATATTCTTTACAGTATGTTTTGCTTGTTGAGTTGGTACGATAATTTACTTTGTCCAGCTTACCTATTTTCAAACACTCTCCTCCTCAAATATTTTTATTTGAAGGTCACAAAATAATGTTTTTACTTTCCCAACCAATAGGTTTTTCTGCAACCTGGAGATTTTGTTCTTTTTAAAATATATTTTAATATCCCCAATTTTAATTTGGTGCAAAATATAATCAAACTATACTTTTGAAGTGGAGCCTTAATTGTAAAAATTACCTTTTTTTTGTCTGGTGACATTTTCAGATGAGGAGTGAATGTGGCATTTGTAAGCAGAGAAAGACATGTCTGTTGTTATTTCCTATTATGTTCCTATTAAGAACAAATTAATTTAAAGAGTAAGGAAATATTGTTTTTACAAATGGAATGGCTGTTAATCAATAAACAATGATATTTATACTGAAAAGTTTTGTTTTGAGACAAGCATTTTGAAGTCAGGTGAATGTAGCTCAAAATGGAAATTTCAGATGCTACCCATATATGGTCATATTATTTCTATTCACCTGGTGAATTCCTTTTTTTATTTATATAATAGTAAATGTGAAATATTTGTATAATATTAACAGGGTCCAATAGTCTTAGAATGTTATTTTACTATTTGTAAAAACAGATACCCCAAATTTTTTGGAAATATTTATATTTTTGTTCATATAGCTGTAATTTTTGTCTATGTCTGTGTCAACGATTTAATTTACTATTTATTATCATTACACTTTGTAAATCAGCTGATTCTTATGAATTCTACAGTGCAAACAAAGTAATAACAATTATTAAGTAGTTTAACTGCCCTATTGGGAATGAATTTCAGTGGCATAAGCACCTGGGCGAGTGGCCCTTCAGAAGAAGGAAATATAAAATAAAAAAGGAAAAGACAGCTAGTCATGCTAAATCACCCCTTATTTTTACCCTTTGGCCCTGTGATCAGGAATGTTTTTACGCTGACTGGGGAGTTGCCCAGACTAACTCTACCTGCTTACATGAAGGATATACCCCACAGTGCTATCACATGGACATCACATGAGTACCACATTGGGTGTATCCTTCCCACTGACCTCTACACATGGATAGCGGGTCTAGGTCGCCGAGTGTCACAACAGGAAGTTGCTTTTTTACCTTGGTAATATGGTGGGAAACAATGCATACACCTTGTCAAAGTTAAAGGAATTTTGTATAACAATAGAACATCTGTGTGGAATATGTGCACCAGCAGGTGTATGCATTGATTCCCGCCATATTACCAAGGTAGAAAAGCAACTTCCTGTTGTGACACTTGGCTACCATTCAACTGTGCGGCAGCCCACTATCCATGTGTAGAGGTCAGTGATCCTTCCTGTCTATTAGAAAATAGAAAAAAAACTAACAAGTGGTCTTTGTTGTGTTGATATCAACAAAGACCATTCTGCAATTGCAAGTCACACTGTTAATTGATAATTAGAGATTAGAAAAACTGGCTGTTAGGCTTGTTGTTGATATCAACGAAGAACATAACTCAGTTGCAAGTTATGCAGCTGTTAATTGACAATTTAGCAAATAGAGAAAACTAGTAATTGGGCTTCTCAGTAGATTACCAGTCAATTGACATTTGGCTATTTCATGTGAAATCCACACCCCCCTGTGAAGATTCTTGCACAGAGGGGATATGTTCTTCCAATTGCTGGGACTTTGGGCTACTTCTAGCCCAGATTTGCTTCAGCGGGTTCATTGTTTTAGCAAAGTGAAGCTAAACCATTGCTAAGGCTAGTGAGACATAAGCAATCCTGGCTGGAATCCGCCTTTGATTTCTAGACATAATGTCTCGCCTCTAGGCTGTTTTTCAATGAAACTGTAACTTAATATCAGCTGGTCTACCCACAGTAAGTGTTTTGGCAGAATGCTATAACCTGCCAATCTTTACCACTACAGTCCTTAGTGTAGGAAATTGCCTAGCACGGGTCCAGACAAGGGGTTAAAGTTACCTAATAAGGTATTCCATTTGGAATACATATGCCCCCTCAAGAAGATTTAATTGGACATCGAGTGAAGCCAGACTCATATTCAGAGTAGAAAGGGGATTTAAAGACCTACTTCACTGCCAAGGGCCTTAATTCATTTGCTAACAGCTTTTCCAAGCCATCCCTTACAGGATTACAATATGTGGGTACTCGGAGGGTGTTTTGAATCAATCCCATAATGCATTGCAATATGCCTATTCTGCACTGTACAAAACACATGTCAGTACTTAGGGATAAAAAGTGTTCTAAATGTTTAAGAAACACAAGATATTTCATAATCATGCAAAATATTCCCTAAGTACTAATGCTTTGTGGGCTAAAATGAGCATAAAAGTCAGTTTTTTTATGTGGTAAGAATAGGATTTTTGTGAGATCACATTATCCTATTGAGGTGAAATTTCCCAAAACTGGTGCATTGTTCGATTGACTCAATACACCCTCTGGTTGGTACTTGAAATATAGGAAAGAATTTCTGTTTGCATACAAAATAAAGTAGTGAGATCCTGTTTTAACAAACTTTATATTACTATTTGAAATCTCCAGAAGGTCAGAAGCATAAACATTGATAGACAAATAATGGAGTTACTGATCTTAAGTGAATGATTTAAAGGTGTTTTGGTTGCAGTTGAATTAATGTAATCAATCACTGTCCAAGTTATGTTTCTTATGCAATTTCATATTTTACTAAAATCAAGATGTACTGAAAAAAAAAGCATATGTATGCAAGGCTTTGAGAAATTGAAGGTGTTCAAAGAAATGCGCATACTGGGGAGTATGTCAAAATATTGAACAAGGAGATATTGATGAGTTTTATTGGATACCAAAGTTTTAAGTTATTTTTGGAAATGTCATTTTAACAGTATATATGGAAGATATCATTTGTGTTAAACTGCATAATGCTGTTACATACTATTGACACACACACACACACAAATATTCTTCATTAAACCAAAACAAAATGTTGGTTTGATAAGCATTTCCATTGTCAAGTTATCTGTTTTGTGGCTGAGGAAAGAGTAGTTGATATGCATGTGGCCCATGGTGTTTGCAGGACTCTGACAGTGCCGTTTTGCTATTCCGATTTATGTTTCTTTACTAATTCAATAGACACGGAATATCAGAGCCTCATGACACAGCACATCAATCGGCTAATACGGATCACTCTGTAGCAGGAAGTACCACCTTTTCAGAGAATGTGATTAACACATTTCGAATGTCATGAGTATCAAATCCAATCAGATCAAAAGTGTTTTCATTACCTAACATCAAGGCATGCAATAAGAAAATAAGCCACGCCTCTACGATGAAATTAAGAGCTAAGAAACAGACGCCCTATTTTAAAATGGCTGCGCCCATCATGAACGCGTGTCTGGGAAAGGTGTCCCTTCCATTTATTGATCTTGCTTGGTGTTTGCATCAATAAGAATTGTTGAGAAGACCGAGATCTAGCCGTCTGTTACTTGGTCATCACACTGTCAACTAAGATGTTCACAGCCAGAATACCCAGCGTTAGCAAGTGGAATAACCTGTCACCCAAAACAGGGTGTCGCCATCTCAATTTCAACATCGCTCACAAAGAAATTGTGTAATCATTGGACCTGTTGTCTATTACACAGTGCTATAACAATTACAATAGCATCAAAATGGCTATCCATTGTAGATAACACTACCTTTTTGTTGGTCTGGTGTTTTTAGGTCGCCCGATGCAAAATTGAAATATCAAAATGACTACAACCATAATGGAATGGATGTTTGATTCAAAGGGTCTGGTGAAGTTAGTTTATCTCCCAAAAAGAGGAGAACATGTCCAAATTTAGCCATATCCCTAAAAAGTTATTTCAAAATCTTCAGTTATATCTCTAGATAGGTTCCCTATAGGGTCTTTTCACAGAACTTAAATTACGTGGAATAGACCTTTGTTTGCCCTCCAGATCATCCAAGCATGCGAGGAATACAATACATGCACCTGGTTCACCTGAACATTTCAGTTATTTCTGCAGGTAATTCTTTTGTATTCTCTGCATGCTTGGGTTGTTCTGGAGGACAGGTCTGGCCAAGTTAACCTATTGACCTCCTGTGCAAGAATCCCATAGGATCAGGATCCAGTAATATTTCCAACTTGTTTCTTTTTTATTTTTTTTATTGAGAAAAAAATAGCTGTATTTTTCTGGAATTGGAAGATGAAAACAATGGCTGTGCATACATGTTTCTTTTGCCAATTTGAATTATGATGGTGTACATCTTGATGAAGGGGCACCATATATACATGTATTTTTATGTTTTTAAAAGTTAATTGTAACCATTCCAGACAACTCTAAATAATGATAATGAATGTCTCAATATTGTGTGAATAACAAAAGAGTACAACACAAAGTATTATAAAGTGTATCTATGTAATAACACCACTGTTTATATTGTGTAGCAATTAATTGTATAAATAAAATGACTATGATATGTGCTGATATTGCATTTTGGGCCATAACACAATCTCATTCCTTGTCTGCAAAGTTCTTATGTTGTATTATTATGTGTGTGCTTTAGGCTTATGAGGGGAAAGCAATCACTCTGGTGATATATTGCAGAAAATAATTCCTCACTCTCAGAAATTCACAATACATTAATATTCACTTTTGAGAGGCTCCAGTGCAACAGAGGAAGATTCAAAATCCAGGGAGACTAGTTCTGTATAGAGACATGTCATTGGACCATATCAAATAGCCAGCCATGTGCATTCTAAGACTGCAATAAATTAACCTGTCAATGATCCCTGCGCAAATAGGTATTGACAGCTTAAAGGGATTAGCAGCGATTTGCTAATCCGAAACATCGAAAAAATCATCAAAATTTGTGTTTATATATTTTTGTTGCTGGCATGGATATACGAACACAACCTGTAAGTGGTTGGTTTGAAATCCGTGTATTAATAAAGACAAGGCAGTATTTTGATCTGACTCTGTAATTTCCATAAGTGCGTATCAAAATTCCAATTGCGATCAAGAAAGCCTTTCCCGTGAATATCACAGATTTTTCACACGCGTGATGATTGTGCACCATGATCCAATAAACTTTAAACTCAAACAAAAAACTTTGATTTTGTTATTTCTGTACTGGTTTTGTGTGTAAACCACAATTCAGCTGTTAGTGTTAGATTTTGTGGAGCCGTCACTGTATGTCATTTGCAGGAGACGATATCGAAAAATTCTCAAATATTCATTTTTTAAATGATGTGGTGGTTTTGGGGTTCTACATTGAAAGCACGTTATAGGATTGTACCACTTATTCCCTATCTTCATGCATTTCCACATTTTTTCGAATCCTAGAATTATCGCTGTTAATCACTTTAATGTATTGTAGGCCTGGAATGTATACATCTTATCCACCAACATGTCTGGGACTTACGCATATTGAATAGATCTATTGCAAGTTTCTACTAGCACATCCCACACATAGAGTAGCTAATCAGACCCATAACCAGGGGAGGGTCAGTGGGGCAGATGCCCCCAGATTCCAAAAACCCCAAATCCTCTCAAAAGAGCTAAAGAAGGCAAAATAAATAGATTTTGCAAGCGGGGCGTGCCAAAAACTAGGGGTTTTATGCTTTTTGGTCGAAAAAGGTTAACATTTTGTTTAAAAAACACCTTTGCCAAATTCGCCCTCCCCTTTGCAATTTTGGGGAAAGTCCCCTTTTAAAAAAAAATTGCCCCTCTAAAAAATCCTGGTTATGGGCTTGTAGCTAATTCAGTTTCCCTTTTTGCCACAGGGAAAACAGGATTACATGTATTGAGCTATATTTCATTTGAAGATTAGTCTTTCACAGGGGTAGCATGGATTTCAAATAACCCATTCATTGAAAGTCTTAAAAGGACATAATGGCATGAAAAAAATTGACATAATGAAAAGGACCCTTACTGGAATCACTTCCACGAGTTTGAAAACAATTTGGATGTTTTAAACCTTGGGCTTAAAGAATAATTACTCTTGAAATATATTGAAATACATTAATTTCAAAGAGGTTACAGGTGGATTAAAACCCCTGACATCTGCATTATAATCGAATTATAAATCAAATTCGGTTACATCTGTAAGAAATTCACAATTTCGTATTTTCTGTCCGTAAACGGACAAATTACAGCACAGTGGCCTATGGGACCGTGGGAAAACAAACAATTGTTCATAACACGAAACCGCAAGATCGGGATCAACTCAAATTTTGTGTATACGTGCTTTTCTCAAGGGTATCTAGTGAATAATGAACAAAACAGAAGGTACTGGAATCACAAAATGCACCTTTTAATATTACATAAGCTGTACGAAATAAAGCGATAGTACTCTTATGATTGCATAGCCATGACAAGCTGTCAATACATTATACTAGTAACAACTTGTCACCTTCCTGTACCTCACCATCATACAGTAAGATTATATTACTTGTCGAGCACCGCTCCCATCCTGTGCAGTCAGGGGTGGCGCCAGGGTAAAATCATAGGAGGGGTGAAACATCATGGAGGGGGCAAAACATTATATGATTAACTCATATAGGTTAAAAACCTTAAATTTCACACAATTTATTGCTTAAACCCAGTTTTTCCTGTATTTTGAAATTCTCAGGGGGCCGCCACCCCCCTGACACCGCCCCTGTGTGCAGTAAGTTGACTGTGATACCTTCTACATGGTACACATGGCTTGGTCTCCACTTAACATTACACTAACTGTGGAATGTCGATGTGTAATCTCAGTTTTTGTGTCATCTGCAAGGGGGAACATAGGCAATGCTTTGCTAGTGTGTGTCTGTCCGATGGATTTTCATGATTCCTGGATACATTGGTCCTTCCAAAAGTTTTTCTGGTGGAATTTGAAAGTTACATAATATAATTATCTTTGTTCCTTTTCAACAGTTGACGACTTCATTGGCCATGATATTTTGGGTGGTAGTTAGAAAGCTGCTTCAGGGACAAAGTCAATAGCATTCTTTGTCTTACATTTTAAGTTAAACTTTGAAATTTTTTTTCATGTGAACCCAAGAGAGAATGGATTGTGAATGTGAAACTTTGTGCAGAGATAGCAAAAAAATGTCATTTGTGTTAAGTCGGTAATGAAAGAATTACCACTGGTTTTGCTAAAGCAAAACAAGAACAATTTAATATACAAATATAATAAATGTATTGTATAAATACTATGAATGTCACCTGTTATGGGTATCAAAATGTTGCTTGTCCAAAGCAGTTCCAAACTGCTTGTAACACAATCAATACTAATTTTGTGCAAATTAAGGTTTTCTGCCTTTTGGGAGACACTGAAAGTACTTAGCTTTACAGTAAATAATTTAAGTCATTGGGGCAGGTCAGCATAGGATGTAAGCAAAAATTCCTTCACTTAAAGCGGCACTGGCACATTTTCAGAAAATATGAATTTCTCTCAATTTGCTCGCAAATGACAGTCTAGGCCATTGGAAGAATAGAGAACATTAATAAGAGGCTA